>JAJLVY010000261.1:0-13700 GCA_030570475.1 Liangdongia dendrica
GACTCTCTTGCTTCTGTTTATGTTTCCGTTTACTCATTGTTGTTGTTGTTGTTTTTTTTTTTTTTTTTGACAACTTGTAATTAATCAATTAAAATCTGTTCTTTTAAGTTTACCTATAATAAACGTTATCGTTATATATAAAAAAAGACATGTGTATTCAAACTACTTTGCAATTGGAGTAAAAATGACCAACTTACTGTTGTTTAAAGATACCATACCACTAATAGATCTTTCATGCATTAACTTTTAAAAAACATGATTAATATCACATATATCTCACATCAGAAAACCAGCATCCAATGTGTATGTGTTCTTTATTATATATTCTAGGCTTGCATAATAATGTTACTCCCTTCTTTCTTTTTCTTTTTCTTCTTTCTTCTTCTTTTCCTTTTTCAATCAAATCTCAATATCAGTGATGATAGGACGATGATCACTCAAGTGATAACCCAAATCATAAAAGGTTTCAGAAGACTTGTATCTCTTCACAGTGAACCCCTTTTGCGCTACACCCTTCTCATTGGTATTTGGGTTCCCACCAAACTGGAAATCGATTCTCCCTCCAAAGGCAGCACGGTCACCAATACCATAGAACCCGTCCCAAGTTGAGAAATGACCCATTCTATTAACAGGCTCGGTCTTCAAGTACAAGTCATCAAACCTGAACGTTGGACAAAGTGGAGAGTCATACTTTGCCTTAAACGTCTCGTTCATCTGCACAGACGCCATAGTCCCCGTAGTAATCTCATAAGCACCGCTGTTCTGCTTATCAGTAGCCATCGAGTTAAAGTCACCAACCAAGAACACGGGGCCCTCAGAGTACGAGTACTCATGTGCACCGATACGCTTGAGCATGGACCCACCAAGACGGCGCTGCTCCTCAGACTTGTCATCGAGATGGGCGTTGATCAGTGTGAATTGGGAGCTTTCGGTTGAGACGTGGGCCACGGTGCAGGTGCGGTATGAGCCTGCGCCAGGGTATTTGGAAGGCTCAAATGGTGTGTTGGAGAGCCAGATGGTTTGTGTGTCGGTGATGCTGATCTGGTTGGTGTCGTACAGGATAGCCTCGTACTCGCCAGCCTGGTTGCCATCATCGCGCCCAACGCCAACATATGCCCAAGTGGAGTCTGAGAGTTTGTTGAGCAGAGTTATGAGGTCGTCAACTTGTCTCTTGAGTGCTTCGTTGACACAAAGGATCTGGGGCTTGTTGAAGATGATTTCGTTGGCGATGCCAATCCTGCGGGTAGACCATGGCAATTCTCCAGAGTTTGAATAGTATGCATTCACGTTGTTGTCGCTTGGCAAATCTGAGGAAAGCGAGTCGATTGTGGAATCAACACTGATGTCGTTTGGTTTGGAATCATAGCGTAGGTTCCAGTTTTGTAAACGAATGGTTTCAGCAGCAATGAGTGGGGCAAGTAGTAATAAATTCTTTAGAGATACCATGATTGACTGATCTAATCTTGGTTTCTTAAAAGAAATAACCCAGAGATTCAAAAGAATTGATTCAATTCATATCAATTTATATTGTGTGTATAAATAAAATAATATCTTGTGTTCTTCTGCGTCTGTTTTAAGAGCTCCAACACGTGTAATAAAAACAGCACAAGTTGAAGTTGATACACTCATCACAAACACGCCTTTGCAAGGATCGCTTATGGGGTTTATTTTTTTTTTGTTACTGTTGCAAAACTCCCTTGAGATCATTAAACCAGTGTGGATTTTTTTTTTAACAACGCATATGCATATATACCACATCGATCTCTCTAACCAATAGGAAAAGAAAATCAAGCCAAAAGAAAAGAAAAAGAAAAACAAAACATGTTGATCCAGGGGCACATGAAATGATAGGTGTTCATAAGCCGAGTATTGAGATGTATACCATATTTACTGGAGAAGATATTCAAGTAATTGTAGTGTGTACACTGTACATGTGGGTTTTATGTCAAACTTCGTGGCCGATGATGCTTTTGGTTTGATTCATGCATGTAGTTACATATTTTATTTACCAAAACGAGAAGGCGCTTGAAAGGGTAGTGTTAGGAGCAGCCAGCTCATTCTTATTCTTATTTTCCCAAACCAAACCATACCATGAGATGAGTATGAGTATGAGTATATATGAGGGTGTATGTATGTATGTATGTATGTATTCATTACTTGGAGTGTTTTGCCTGTGATCAATTTTTTTTGATCCATATTAATGACACAGTTCTGCCCACGAGGTGATAGTAGTAGTTCAAAAGATCAACCTATATTACATGTATGATTCCAGTGAATCTAGGTACAACTTACAACAAGCCTGGATAACATTACAACTCTGGTTTGTTATACCTTTTGTAGAAGGAACGTTGTTGTGACACATGCTTGTCTTTTGCCTTCTCCCCCTGTAGATCACTAGTACGTGGTGTAGTAGATAGCAATGAGGATGGGAAAACGTTTTCCAGTACACGTGTAGAGTTGCGTACCCCATCCCAGTGGCATCCCAGTGGTGGTAGTGCTAGTAGCATTTACAGTATGTGACTTATATATACTTGACATGATGATTATCATTTTATCCTCTCTTTGGAGATTAAGATTACTAAATGAAAAGAGAATACACAGGTACACAGGTACAAGGATACAAGGGAAGGGAAAGAGGAGACATGGATATGTGTCAATGTCAAACAACAATGACTTGAGGCTTTGAAGTTTGGAGGCCTTTGATGGGTAGTCAGTGACTTTCACACTCTCTCTTGACTCTCTCTTGAAAAGCAAAGGCACCAACCATCATGGATTCATGACCATTTTTCACCGCTTTTTTTTTTTTTGGCGCCTGCGGCACAGAGCCACAGGAGAGTCATCACTTGACTCACATTTGGTGTTATTATTATAGTATACTATATGATTATATGATTATATGATTACAATACTTGTTGGTTATAATAGGTGACTGACTGAGAAGTCCTTCCCATCCCGTTCTCCCTACAAACTTCCACTTCCACTTCCACTTCTTTTTCGCGTAAAGTCCGCCAAAACCGAGCCAAATTCCGAGAGTTCAGCAGAATATGTCAAAGCTTGAAATCAGAAATGAGTGACCAGAAAGTGTCATGACCAGAACAGCAGCAACAAAAGTATAAAGGTGCCAGAGAGAACCAGCAACTGTTTATCATTATAGTATATCTATATTTATCTATATTTATCTATATCTATCTACCTTTATATATTATTACTACTACTACTACTACTACTACTACAAATCATGAAAGTTACAGTCTGTGGTGCTGCCGGTGGCATTGGCCAACCTCTATCCCTGCTCCTCAAGCTCTCCCACCACGTTGACCACCTGTCCCTGTTTGACGTGGTGAACGCACCAGGTGTTGCTGCTGACATCTCCCACATCGACTCGGACGTGGTGTGCGAGTCCTTCCTCCCAGAGGATGACGGCCTGCACAGGGCGCTACACAACTCTGACCTTGTCATCATCCCTGCTGGCGTCCCAAGAAAACCTGGCATGACTAGAGACGACCTGTTCACCATCAATGCTGGTATCGTCAGAGACTTGGCCCAAGGCGTTGCAGAAGCTGCCCCAAACGCATTTGTCCTTGTCATTTCAAACCCTGTCAACTCAACCGTCCCAATCTTTGCAGAGGTGCTCAAGAAGAATGGCGTCTTTAACCCAAGAAAACTGCTTGGTGTCACAACGCTGGACCTTGTGCGTGCAAACACCTTTGTCGCACAGCTCTCGAACGGCACATTGTCGCCAAAGTCACTGATCATCCCTGTTGTTGGTGGCCACTCTGGCGAAACCATTGTCCCACTCTTCTCACTGGGTGCCCCAGACTTTTACAATACACTCTCCTTGGAGGAGCGTGATGCTCTGGTGCATAGAACCCAGTATGGAGGTGACGAGGTTGTCCAGGCCAAGAAGGGCATGGGCTCTGCCACCCTATCCATGGCGTACTCTGGGTTCAAGCTAGCTGAAATGGTTATGTCTGCCCTAAATGGCGAGTCCAAGCCATCTACATGCTCCTTTATCTCTCTCGATGACTCCATCAGCGGTGCTACTGATGCTAAAAAGTTTACCTTGGGCGAACTCCACTACCTATCACTCCCAATAACTTTGGGTACAAATGGTGTCGAAGCTATAGATGCTTCCGTCTTGAACAAGATGTCTCAACACGAACAAGAACTATTTAGCATAGCGTCTGAACAGCTCAAGGTGAATATAAATAAGGGTACAACGTTTATCCGTGGTGCCTAAGTTTTACACGATACCAACCATTTTGCATTTGCATTCAATATTCCAATATTTATATACATTATATATATAGTTTAGTTTAATTGTTTATGATTTATGAGTCTATATATATATCCCTGTTGTATTTCAGTACAACTACAATTACACTACACACCGTACACATATAAAACCACATTTTAATAATTATAATAGCCACTCACTCTACAAACATTCAAATTAGATATGAACCTCATTATTTATACAATAAAACCGCTAGTTTAGATGTAACCAATTCTGTTGGCAATGTCCAAAGCGTCGTAATCACCAGTCAATCTAACGTAAGCCTTCTTGGTACCGTTTGGTCTGATCAAAGTGTTAACCTTGGCGATTTCAACTTCGTACAAAGTCTTGACAGCTTGCTTGATTTGGTGCTTGTTGGCCTTGATGTCAACTTGGAAAACCAAGGTGTTACCATCTTCAACCTTCTTCATGGCAGTCTCAGAGGCAATTGGGGCGACAATAATCTTGTGGGCATCTAGTCTGGTGTAGTGTGGAACAGCCTTGGTGGCGTATTTTGGAGATCTAGCCAACTTCAAGGTCTTTGGTAGACGGAAAGTGGTGGATGTACGCACCTTCAAGGCCTTGGAGGCATTGGTACCCTTGACAACAGCTTTTTTAGCAGAGGTAGCTTTGGCTAGAAATAATACATGTTAATTCTTCTGTTTCTCAACATTTTTTTTTATCCAAATTCAGAAATGATTTCAGAGTGTGCAGCTTCAAGAAACTAGTATAATGCAGTGGTTGTGGTTATGGTTGTGGTTATGGTTGTGGTACTTCTCGTCGTTATATTTCTCTTTCAATATCTTTGTCATAGTTATTTATAATCATCATCAATAAACTGTTTCTTGATTCCATTGGTTATATTCATTTATTCATTTTATAATTCAATCAATCAATATTTTCTCTGGCTTTAAAATATATCCCAAATACACCACTTTGTTCACTCGTCTCCCTCATACACAACATCCTCATCATATAATATCATTCTCTCACTTACTTGATGGAGCCATCTTTGTTCTTCAATATACTAGGTCTGTTAACTATGTGTGAAGTGAATTGTCAAAATGTTATTTTCATCTTTTTTTGCTTGGGTTAATTTTTCAAATCGATTAGGTAATAAATTAATTCACAGTCACAAATAATTTTTTTTGTTTGGTGCTTTTTTTTTTATTTTTGAAGTGATGAAGATACACATCTCTACACCACTAAAGAAAGATAGTAACCCTAATTTATCACATGACTTAGTAACCCTAGAATAGATTATAGAATTATAGATTCAGTCAGTCAATCAGCTGAAGAAAAGAAAATACATCAAACTATTATTTTATATACATTTGCATCATCATTATATACAGTACCAAAAAAAAGCAGGCGATCACAAACGACGTCTTCTTGGACCTCTGGTACCACCAAATTTCAACTTGGTGTTGTCACTGAATCTAACAATCTTTTCTCTAATCTTGTCACCTTCTTTACCTCTCAAGGCATCGAAAAACCCTTCACGACCTTTACCGAAATCCCTCAGCACAATCTCAATGTCCTTGTTCAAGTAGCCCTTCTGCTCCATCACACCAAACACCTTGGCAACAACTTGGAAACCGGCTTCATATTCACCTCTGGCAGATTTTCTGAACCCAACATTACCACCACTCAAGGTTAGAATGTTTTTTTGCTCCAGGTGGTAGTAGTACAACACCTTTTCGTTGAAAGTGGCCTTTGGGTTCTTGGCCAAGTAGTTCAAGTCCTCAACCACCTTGGAAAGCGTGACATGAGTGTTGTTTCTCCCAAATAGACAGTGCAAAACATACTTGTGGATAACCTCCTGTCTGCCAGAGGAACTTAGTGGCTCAACAACATTGGCTGGTGTAGCGTCTGCAAGCTTCTTGGCTAGATTTCTGTATGAAGTGGATGGTGCTTGTGTAGCTGTAGCTTCTTGTCTCGTTATAAAACCAGTGGAGAAGTCTAAAAGGAATATTGTTAGTTAAAATACACAGACGATTGAACAATCTGAACAATCTGAACAATCTGCATAAACACGTACTTCTCACTTGGGCTGTCAACCCCAGACGTCTCAAGGAAAACATTGTCAACACTGCTTTGCCTCTTCTTTATTGTTGTTGATTTGGACTTTGACCGTCTGCTTCAACCCATTTTTTCAACCAAATTCAAAAACTTTACAAATTACCCGGATTCACAGCCTTTCCAGTGTGGTTCAGTGTGCTGATATCGCGGGTGCTACTGGCACTGGCACTGGCACTGGCACTGGCACTGCTTCTCCTACACCACTCGTAGCACCTGAACTCTGAACTCTGAGCTGAGAGCCTTGCTACAGATCCAGTTGAAGATCCAGTTGAAGTTCCTGTGCTGTGCACTTTCACGTGACGTGTATTTTCTGGCTGTGTTTTTCTAAAATTAAAAGCAGATGAAACATCAAAAACAACAACAATCACCAAAACGAGTCACAAACGAGAAGTGAAGGACGGTAGATCCCTGTGTGTTCAATTAGGTATCGTATAAGCAGCAGCATTGACGTCGGGGTATATCAAGTCCAGCAGCAATTAACATCTATATGTTTAGCGTTCACCCAGGAATAATTGACACATTCTTTTGTATACCTGATAGAGAGATTCAACAACAACAACAGCAAAAATAACAAAAGAACAATAACAACAACAAAGTACTACAACACAAACAATCCACTCACACTCAAAATCTAAGTGATACACACAGATAAATACACACTTTGAGCTTTGGAAAGAAAACACTGGAGAAAGAACTTCCAACTAATTATCAACTCCAACTCCATTATCAATCATCATATCAATCCCCATGTCCGCCACTAATAATAGCTCTGCAACAAATACACCAGACTTCATTGCCGATGATGTCACGTTAAACAGATCCTCCATAACTAAACAGATGTTGGTGAAGGAATACAAAAAGATTGGCGAAGGTGCATTTGGGCTAGTGACACAAGCAAAGTTACTTGATGGCGATACATGGTTGGGCCCATTTGCCATCAAAAAGGTTCCTGCGCAAACAGAATACAAATCCAGAGAATTGGAGCTGCTTAGACTGACAAACCACCCAAACGTTATCACGCTAGAGTATTTTTTCACACACAAGTCACCACAAGATGGCAAAGTTTACCAGCATTTGGCTATGGAGTGCCTACCAGAAACACTACAATATGAAATCCGTCACTACATGGTCAACAAGATGGAGCTCCCAATCAAACATGTCAAACTATACACCTACCAAATCGCCAGAGCAATGCTATACCTACATGCCCTGGGGATATGCCACAGAGACATCAAACCATCAAACATCCTTGTGGACCCAGTAACTGGGGTACTAAAAATCTGTGATTTTGGTAGTGCCAAAAGATTAGATCCAAGACAGCCATCAGTCTCATACATCTGCTCAAGATACTACAGAGCACCTGAGCTAATTGTTGGGTGTGAATACTACAGCACACAGATTGATATTTGGGGGCTTGGTTGCGTGATCGCTGAAATGATTATTGGCAAACCTATTTTCCAAGGCGCAAATCCAACAAACCAATTGAGAGAAATTTCCAAGTTGTTGGGGCCTCCAGACAAGAGATTTATTTTCAACTCGAATGCCAAGTACGACGGCCCATTATTCTCGAAACCATTGTTCAATGGCTCTTCTCAATCAAGATTCAAAAAGATTTTGGGCGCTGCAGGTGATGATGGTATTGATTTACTAATGAGAGTGTTAGTTTACGAACCAGAAAAGAGATTGAGCCCAAGAAGAATATTGACACACCCATTCTTTAACGACTTGAGATACGACGGCCAATTCGTCCCAAGAGGCTCTTCTACTCCGGTTGCATTGCCAAAATTGTTTAATTTCAGCAACTTTGAACTGGATGTCATTGGTGACATGAGAGATAAGATTATCGGTTGATAAAAACATACAATAGAAAATACTTTCAGCCCATTCGTTCATACCAGCCCTCATAATCGGTAACTATTTTGTTTTGTTTTGTTTTTGTTTTCTTCATCTTCATCTTCATCATCATCATCATCATCATCTTCTTCTTCTTCTTTTTATTATTATTATTATTATTATTATTAATTAATTAATTGTCTCAATCTTGTTTATTTCTTTTTTATTCAACTGTTATTATCGTTATTATCACAAGAAGTCATGGAGAAGGGCGTGGAAGTTAGAACGACCAGAAATTATTGTGTGTTATTAATGAGAGATACACAACATATAATTCTGAAGTAGGTTTGTTAAACGAAATGTTTTTGCATGGAATATTAATACACAAACTTGTTAATCAGTTCGTCATACATATATAGATAATGGTTGTAAGTAAATAAGAAGAAAAGCACACATTTTATTTATATAATGTTAATATATCATGAACTAATGAACCAATGAATGACTGAATTAATGGAAGAAAGAGAGTTATAGGGCCAATGAGTAGGAGTATTCGTCCTCTATATTTTGAGCAATCCATAGGATGATACAACTCAACATGATTGAACAGTTTGAAACAACGTTCTCGACCCCCATGCCCAAAGTTGGGAAAGAGGCATGCTTAACAACAAACTTCAACACCAAGACAGCAATGGAGCCAGAAACGCCACCCGCCAGCAGCGCAAACCCCATGAACAAGATTACACGGGCTTGCCATGTGGTTGCAGTGCTGCCGCTGTACGACCCGCCACCAAGCGCATCGTTCAAGAGCTTTGACTTTTCAATGCTGTTCACAATCAGCATCCCCAGCGAGGAGCAGATAATAGGTATCCAGTCGACAAACGTGACGTGGATGTCTGACGCATTCACCGTCTTGGAGTAGATGACTGCGTCGAGGAAGGCCCACACGCCAATCGCGTATAGTGCACCAGAGGTGTAGACACCAATGGTTCTCAGGGAAGAGGAGCTTGGGAGGCCGAATGGCTGGAATCTGAATAGTCTGTCTTCTGTGTCCATGATGCTGGTGCTACTATTCTGTGGATATGTCTGTGGATATGTCTGTGGATGTGCTGCCTGTTTCACCAAGTTCAGGGGCTTTAGCATGGAATGGTTGGTTGGTATTGTCGTGATACTTTACTGTTTAATTGTTGCTAGCTACTCCTTTTATTTTAATCAGAGATAAATCCGGTCCATTTTGGAAGGGCCACATCTGGCTTCCACATCAATACTGAAATACTGAAATACTGAAAAATACTATATTGACCTATTATTCACATGGAGTGAGTCTAAAGTTTAAAGTTTATTTCTATACTCTTGGGATCACTCACTCTCTTTCAATCTGCTCATCAATGGTATCAATGATCCTGGTTTCTGGCTTACTTCCCTCCAAAAACCACTGTGGAACGTAGTCATCAATGTCTAGTGCACCATTAAACACCAGCGTGCCAAACACCAAAATCACAAACCCGATAAACTGTAGAAACATAAAGCTTTCCCAGCCCAGGTAGATGGAAACAACCCAAACCAGCAAGGTTCTGCAGGTATCAATGGTGCTTCTAGCAGTGGCTGATAGTTTGGAAGTTAACGAGATGCCGAAAAAGTTGAATAGGCAAATAGACAGCATGATGACAATGGAGCTGTAGATGATGGCTGATCCACTAAACAACTCTTGAAATGAATTCTTCATATCGAATAAATTACCAGTGTTCACACCAACAGAAGCATACATAACAATCATTGCAATAAAGGTAGCCAATGCACCAAAAAACCCTTCGTAACCAACCAATCTCAATGGCTCAATGGTCCACTTCTTTACAATGTGCTCTTCAACAACAAATTGTGATGCTGAAAAGATTTGGCCAAACATGATTAAGAAAATACCCAAAGCAATGTTTGGGTGCGCTTGCACAGAAGCACCGTCACCAGCAGTTCCTGAACTCCCACTCAAACCAACAATTGTGATACCAGCCACAATGCTGAACAACGCCAACCATTCAACTCTCGTGATTGTATGCTTCAAAAAGATAATACTGAACAGCGCAACAAACAAAATTAAAGCACCTCTAGTCATTTGATAAATGGACACAGGAGTGTAGATTAAACCCAAGTTCATCAATGTGGTACCGGTCAAGTCACATATGGCTGGTAATGACAACACATAGGCCTTGTTCCATGGTAGCTCAACTGGCCTGTCAATGGCTGTGTACTCTGCTGTGTGGTTGCTGCTGGTCTTGGAAGCAGTAAACCTCACCACAGCAAGAAAGATAAACGCACCCATCTCACCTATAAACATCTGCAATGTTTGCAAGACTGGCTGCTCAAACTTCTTCCCTGGCGCAACATACTGGTTATCCTGATATTTTGTGAATATAGAGTTTATACACCCAGTTACAATCAATCCAAAAGCTAGCAAAAGAATCTAGAAAAAGGAAAAAAAAACACATTAGTGTCACAATATAAATTAAGTGATTCAATAAAGAACTGAAAAAAAAAACACTCACCAAGCTCCTCATTTTGTTGTAAAACGAGTTCGTTGTCTTCTTGTGGTTGGTTGCTCCTGATTAGCGCTAAAAGGATACAAATTCAAAAAAATCAAAAAAAATCATCAACATTACCCAATCGGTACATCTGGGGAAAACACAAATATAAGTTGCTTAGGAGGTTTCTGAGAAGATAAACGACAGTTAGATGTATGTATCTCTCTCCATATATCTTTCTCTCTCTTATTTGGTTTGAGTTGTTTTAAGTGAGATATTAACAGATTAGCACAGTCTTCTTTGTTCTCTCAGATCTGCTTCTCATATGAAGCAAGATCTCTGAGCGCTGAGATATTGGATATAACCATTTACTATAATTAGCTATCAGGTTTGCTGTTTTATATTTTATATTTTGCCCTATTTGCCCTATTTGCTATTTTTGCTTTTAATTTTAATTTTGATGACCAAACACCGTTCTCTATTGAACAGACTACAACCAGTGACACTTTGTGATCTCAATGATGGATGCCATGATTCCCCCAAAGAGAAGGACAGCGACCACTACTCAGATATGTGTTACAATGACTCTACAAATGCGCTATGGAGTATTGGTGAACGAAGTGTCTGCTCTGCAAACGAAAGGAACAGCATAAGCACACAGAATTATTGTCCAGGCCATCGTTGCTCAATCCGCACATCCAATCAATGTTCGCAGGCACCAGACATTTTTGGTCAAAATCAATCAAATTTTCCTTGTGTATTGATAGTGAAGGAAGCTTGAAACCACATATTATTATGTTTACGGCTAGCAGTTGCTTTTGGGATAAACGGTACAAAAATCTACAATTGACGCCCACCAGGCGCACATATTCAAGATATATTGGTGTTGCGAAAATTTCTGAACAGCGCAAGCACAAACTAGGTCGTGGGTTACAGGTTCTTGGGAAAGACACGTTAAAGTTTGTGATTAGAAAACCAAACAAGTTGATTGCGCGGACTATTAGTGTGATGTATGATGCTGAATCACTATATTCCGGTGAGCATTTTATGGTTGTACAAGAAAGCAAATATTACACTGTGCAGTTCAAAATTGTGAATAATAACTCATCATTTTTCTTATATGATGAGATAAAACTTATCTTTCATCCAACCAGAAAGCATAAACATGAACCGCCCTTTAAATGCTTTGTTTCAGAACCTGAACCTATTGATTTGAAGTCATTGATGCCATGCAAATATTGCTCCAAATACGGGCATAAAGATTTTGAGGATACTGATGATTATG
Source organism: Liangdongia dendrica (assembly GCA_030570475.1). Taxonomy (NCBI): domain Eukaryota; kingdom Fungi; phylum Ascomycota; class Saccharomycetes; order Phaffomycetales; family Wickerhamomycetaceae; genus Liangdongia; species Liangdongia dendrica. The sequence continues at coordinate 11,993 of JAJLVY010000261.1, forward strand.
TTGATGATGATATGAAAGTCAAACTGGAACCAAGTGGCAGCGAATGCAGTGCTGTTGTTGTTCACCCAGGGGATGCTATAACGCGTGAGCTCAAACGGTTAAGTGAAAATTACATAAAGACCTATGATCCTCGTGTTTGGGATCATCACAACACCCACTCCCAGGAAGACCAACTATCAGCAACACTTTCTGATTTGAAACTATCAGAACAACAAGTAAATAAAGCTGCACCAGACGCTGAAGCACCACGTATTGAAGATGAACAGAAAGGCTCACAAAGGGTTTTATCCGCACAGCTAATGCTAACTGAGCGCGAACTAAGATATGACAACAAATATTGGGTTCCACGGGATATGATGAAGATCATTAACAAAGTGCGTGTTCCCCCAAACTTGAAACCTTTAAAGATTGATGAAGAATCAGTTAATCAAGAATCAGTTACTCATCCACTCAGCCAAGGACTATTCAATGAATTATTCAATGAGGAATTATCCGATGAAGAACCAACTGACGAAATTTCTTCACAAGTCGAATTGGATAGACTAAAAGAACTCGAACCTACCTCTTTCCTCAACGATGATTCTTATGATGAACAATCAGGTACATGCAAGTTGAAACTTAATGGTGCCACTCAAAATATTTTACGAATATACGAATGTTAAGAAATCCATCACAATTTTGCTGTTTTGTTCCAAACTATAAATAAACCTCGTTAAACCTCTTTTTCCCACTTAGTCTGGCTTTACAACCTGAAACGACACAAGTCAATGGTGCATAAACAAAAGGGTTATCAATACTCTTTTGATTCTTTTTGATCTTGGCTTTAGTGCTCTTCAACACCTCTTTGATACCATTGATGTTTTTTACACAGCGACCACAATAGACGTGGCCACATGGAACCACAAATATTCTTTTTGATAGTGCCCGATCGCCATCCGTGACCAAATTCAATGCTTGATATGGTGCCTGTACATCTGTTTGTTCTTGTAGTTTTTCCAACTTTGCATTATCAACATTGCCTCTAAAATCATCGGGTATGCCTTCACCCAAAGTGACTCCGCATAGGGTACAGACGTAATCTTCATCCTCCACGATACTTGATGTAAATGGTGTCTTGATCACACTCAAAGCTTGATGAAACTGGTTCCTTATTGGATTTGTCTGCATCAGATTTGTCTGGGATTTACGGTCATGATCTTCATTCTCTCTTTGCTCAATCATGCGCATAATATATGGTTCAATTTCATTGTTCCCATAATGCGGTACCATACCAGCTGGTCGCACACCATAACCCAGTCTCCAGTCCCTCATTTGTTCGTTGTACATTCTATCAAAAAACTCTTCTTCGTTGTGATAATCGCTGTCTTGCTCCCGTTCTTGTTCAAATTGCATTCTTCTCATCGCAGCCTGCTGCCTCTGCATCATACGTTCTCTTCTTGAACGTCTAGCTCTAGCCTCTGCAGCTGTCAGGATGTTTGTCGATAAGGGTCCCCTTGCGTTTTGGAACGAGCGACGCTCTCTTCGTTGCTGTGGCAAGTTAATGGGGATAGCACCGTCAGGCAAGTGAAATAACCCTCTTTGCACAACATCGGGAAGTGGTGCTGTGGGTAGAACTCTTTCTTGCATTATCACAATATCACCATCACCACCACCATTATTATTATTATTATTATTATTATTATTATTATTATTATTATTATTATTATTA
>JAJLVY010000262.1:0-13653 GCA_030570475.1 Liangdongia dendrica
TGGAAAGAAAAAAAAATGAGATAAATCGGTTGGGGCAGCATGCTAGAATAAAAGAGCAATGGAGGGGTTAGTGCGATATTTAATAGCAATGGGTGAGTGATCTATTTTCAGACAGTATATATCTATCTTATATAGATATATATATATATATAATCTCAATTGAACTTTTCTTAATTACAAGTTTCCAGCTCTACACTGAAAAATCTAAACTAACATTAATGCAAAAACTAAAACTAAATTAAACTTGACAAAGTAAACCATCAACGACACACAGTAACGCATATCTTATTCGACCAGACCCATTTAAACAACAACCTCCTTTTAAAGCTATTTCATTGTGGTTCAAAGAAATTAGCTAAACCCAAATCCCATAAATAATAATAATAAAAATAATAATAAATAACCAATTCCAGTTATCTTCATAAAAAGTAAGACAATTCAACCATATTTCCACATATCCTTCTTTCAACACAGAGTCATTGGGTATAAGATTCTGAACAAAGAACTTTTTGATTAATTAATGTAGCTTCAGTATCAACGTCCGCCAAACCTTTATTTAATTTATCATTCTCTTGTTTCTTCTTCGAATAGGAACTGGAACTGAAGAGAAGCAGCAGCAGTTTCTTGGACAGCTGGTCAAGATGTGTCACCCGTAATATATGAACAATAACATCATAACCGATTAATATTAAAACAGGGGTGATAATCATCGTGGCCAACAAGATCTAAAATCATTGATTAATTAAGGCCATAAGCGATGTACGGATGATGACATACACATAAGTATCTAAATACTGTCACCAATGCATTTAGAATCCAAAACATCACGATTGAATTGTCTGAGTTTGTTTGTATAATGATTGAATTTAAATAAAATAAAAAGGAATGGATGAGTTGATCTCACATTGACCTATAATTTTATTATCGACACAGTGAGGAATGACAGGTGGTTCTCTCTCGCCAAAAAAAAAATAAAAAAATTTATTTGAAAATTTTACTCTCTTCTCTTTTTATTATGATCGTTGGACAACATAGATCGAGTATATGGTATGTTAGTTATTATGGAGCTATACCATATATGAATCCAATTCACATAAAGCGTTTCATCTGTTAAATGATGTTCAACCAAATTTACTTATCTACATTACCTGAGAATTTTTAAGAGAAGAGAAAATATATTCTGATTATTACAAGAGAAACGCTTTGTGCTTTATTGGGTTCTATTGGGGTATTTATCTATGGAGTGTATTTGCTAACATTATTTGTATAGACATGTTTCTTGACTGTTATTTTACTTTTTACAAATAACCGGTTATCACTGTCATATATTTATTTATTTATTTATTTATTTAGATTTAGGGTTGAGTTTAGAAAGTGGGTTTTAATAAAGATATATATGTACTATAAACTGTAGAATAGCATCTATAATCGTTTATTGCTATCTCTATGTATTCATTCATTATACAACTTTGTCAAAAGTTCAATTGATTCAAACTTGATGTCGATCGGTTAATCGAGTAGTAAATTCCACACAAAAACTAATGATTATATATATATATATATATATATATATATATTAATATCATTATAATGTAACAAGAAGGAAGGAACTATATGATTTGATTTTCTTGTATGTTATATTTATTCGCAACATTTAGAATGTTGATTCTTTGTCAAAGTCGATATGATCAAAATACAAAATTTTAGATAAAACAACAATAATAACCAGTGAATGTAAACTAAAGACATGAACGCCATAGTACACCTTAGAATGGTGGTTATTACTCAAGTATTGCTCTAAATCGCTCATTTTTAAGTTCACAATTTTTGGTAGTTTAATCTGGACAAGGGAACTACAATTTTTAACTTTGTTGAGACTAAAAAAAGAAAATCACTATAATTTCTGTTATATTTTTTGCCCTACTTTCTACCGTATAGGTGTTTTTCATTGCTATCGTTCATGAGGGTGTTGCTCTTATTGCATAATTTGACTGTTTTATCTCAATTAATTTATTAGTCTGAGTGACTTTAACTCAGTGATCCTTTAAAATCGAATTATATACAATTTCCATATATAATAAACGTTATCATTATATATATAATGGTTATATTATGATAGTTATAGAGGTTAAATGGGTATTTATTTTACAAGAGATCAAAAATTTAGTCTATAGCCCTATTTATTTATCGATATCATCAATATAAAGAGGTTTTTGAAGGGTATGTACATGAAACCGCATAAATGAGAAAACAAACAAATCAGGAACCAGGGGCTATTACAGGTCATTATTTTAGTTTTGTTGTTACGTAGATAGGATATGAAGTCACATAGTTATATCAATGTGAATACTGGTAATGTATATAACATCTTTAATCTTTAATGACCGCTATATTTGATCATTGTGATTTTTAGTGATTTACTTGCATATTCAGTGGAACCAAGTAAATTCTATATTTCTATATAATACTATATAATACATTATTTTCTAGAATCAGTAACGGCATGGTGTTAAACAGGTTTACTAAGACACCGGACCTAGAAGTATGATAGTATGAGTTTTTTCCAAGACCCCATTCTCTCTTTCTGTTGTTGTTGTTGTATTCCTAGTGACTATATAACACATAACTCTGCATATTGAAAAAAAAAGATGAAATTTTTTATATCACTAAACAGATCATTTAACAGATCATTTAACAAAGTTAAGATCTTGAATTGATCTGGTCAACTTTAAATTATGTAAATAATTTATTACATACAGTCGTGGTGGTTTACGAGAGAAATTTAGGTTCGAGGGATAACGATCTGACAGTACAGTATCTAGAATCGAGTCAGTGTAATAAGTATGAGTGAGATCTATGACTACTGGAATTCACGTTTCTTCTTCTTCTTCTTTTTTTTTTGTATACGATGCACCAGACACACACCAAAAGCAGCACACATCCCTTAAGTAATGCTGATTTGCTTAGCTTATTGCTCATCAAAGATATTAGAAGCTATATTTGCAAATTCCACTTGTTTATTTTTACCAATTTTTACCAATTTTTACAATTTTTACAATTTTTACAAGAATGTTGTCTGACGCGTTCTGTTTTCGTGTGCTTTGTACAAATAAAGCCTGCTCGAGTTAAACACCGTAAATCCTGTTGTGTGTTTTATAGACTCCACCATATACTTATATCTATATTATACTACTATTATTGGTAGTTGTAGCAGTGCTTGCTATATATACTATAATCAAATCGGGCATCAGTTAAACAATAACGACGACTGGTTCATTTATCACACGCATGAGAACACATATCAATGCATGTAATTTACTTGGTGAGGGGCCCAGAACAATCAGCGCTGCAGAGTTGAAATTGATGAAAAAGCAAAGTCAATCTAGATTGGATAGAAAGATATACAGATCTCTCTCCTTTGGAAGAAGAACATGTGCTATGTTTATCTCGCATCCGTGTTCAGTTGAGGTTTTGATACTCATTTATTTGGAACTCCAACGTAGCATCCAACTTGCTACAGGCGATGCCAATGATGATGCCAATGATGCCAATGATGATGATGATGATGATGATGATGATGATGATGATGATGATGATGATGACCAGAGCAATCGATTCGTATAGCATATAACAAACAAAGTTGGATCGGATCCTCGATCGATCTAGCCTAGGCCCATGGACAAAGGCCTTGAGTACCCGAATGGTGAGGGTGTACATGGGGACAGCAGTCTGATATATCGGTCTTTATGTTGTGTACTGTACACCCCTTTTTTTTTTAATTGGCATTTTTAGTTTCGGTGTACATATTTGCAAACAACAATACAGCCAAGCAAACAGATGATGGCTTTGATGTCCAGCCTGGAGTCAGCCTGTCTTGCCGATGCACCATCACCACCAGCGATTGGCCACGAAGAACGCGCACATGATGAGCAAATAAAGCACGTCCCCATCTCTTACTTGTCTCTTGTCTTTTACTTGTCTGTTCACCAAGCCAGTTAATGCTTAGCCCTTTGAGCTTTATGCTCACCGCTGGGGCCAATGACATTGTTGGCTATTCATTAATTGCTTGGATTGTAGTACGAATAGTACGAATAGTACGAAAACACACCTCGGGTTGCCTAAACTAATTATTACACACAGCACAACTAGTGTACTAGATAGAACACGACTCATTGGCGTAAATTCACCAACTAGTTTGTACTCAACAACCATTGGTTTACATGTAACTAAAACACTCAGCTTTGTTACCGGATCTTGATGGGATCTGGCATTGCTGAATTTGATTGAATGAACGAATGAATACACATTCGGCCAGGAACAGAACTGGCCAGAACTGTCGACAGAACCGATACAACTACAAATACAAATACAAATACTATACTATCATTTTAAGCCATGATTAAATGAATCTCGCTCCTGAAGCACCTAATTAAGGCCCGTTCTGGTTAAATGTCAACACAAGAAGCACAAGAAAAAGAATATACAAGGCTCCATCAACATCCCAACACCTCAAGTGGCCCACCTGCTTTCCTGTTTCGGCGACAAAAGGTTGGGGATGCAAACACGACGCAGGTGTATGCAAGTGAAGTGGTGGGAACAGAAAAATAGAGTTGCATTACACCGACAGCAAGGAACATCATTGTGCACCATAACACGCCAACATACAAGAAAGCGAATGCATGATGATGTTGGCACATGTTAGTACATGTAATATAATGCAATATGCTTACTTCTCTCAGCCCTTTTTTTTACCTCCATGAAATGTGAAACCAAAGATATAAAGACACATCAACCTCCCCCCTTCCAGATCTTCCACCTGCCAAAAAGACTCTTTCTTCTTCTTCACACAACAGTCAACTCCAATCCTTTCCACAAGTCAAACATAGAGAGATCATCTCGTCGACGTTCATTCAAGCCAACTTAGTCTTTCCTTTTTCACAACTAGTTGCTAAACCTTTTTTTTTCGTTGTTTCCTTACCGGATTTCACATACTGAAAACATTCTTTTATTTGTTTACATTTGGAACAAGTTCTAACGAAACACAAAACACAAAACATTCTTTTACAACCAACTAGTTATCACACTCCCTACACAATGAGATTCTCTTTGACTACCTTATCCTTGATCGCAGGCGCTCTAGCCGCTCCAGTTGTCGTCACCGAAACTGACGTTGTTTACCTTACCGCCCCAGCTGCTAACGGTGCTACAACCACTGCTTCCGTCGAAGCACCAGCATACTCTGCCTCCCACGCTCCAAACGTTGGCCGTGTTGCTGAAGTTTTGATCTCCCAGCTCGTTATCGTTAAGGGCGACTCTACTGAAACCCAAGTCGCTACTTACACCAAGACTATTGACGTTGCTGTCTCTGCTACCACTGAAGCATCTGTTGCTACTGCTGAGGCCCCTGTCGCTACTTCAGCTGCCACCACTGTTGCTTCTCCAACTTTGCTAGCTGCTGACAGAGTTGTTGCTTCCACTACCGCTACCCCAGAAGCACAACAAGAACAAGAAACCACAACTCTTGCCCCAACCACTTCTGAAAAAGCTCCAGAAACTACTTCTACACAGGCTCCAGAAACTACCACTTCAGAACCTGCCACCACCACCACCTCCCAAACGGCTCAAGCCACCACCTCTGCTGCTGCCTCCAACACAGACTCTGATTTCGCTTCCCAAATCTTGGCTGCCCACAATGCCAAGCGTGCCTTACACGGTGTCAGCTCCTTGTCCTGGTCATCAGAACTAGAAGCTTATGCTCAAGCTTACGCTGACAAATACGACTGTTCCGGTAACTTGGTTCACTCTGGTGGCCAATACGGTGAGAACCTGGGCTTGGGTTACACCACCTCTGGTGTCGTTGACGCCTGGTACAACGAGATTGACTCTTACAACTGGAACACCCCATCCGCTTCCCACTTTACCCAAGTTGTCTGGAAGTCAACCACCCAATTGGGTTGTGCTACTAAGCAATGTGGTTCCTACTGGGGTCAATACACCATCTGTTCCTACAACCCAGCTGGTAACTATGCTGGTGAATACTCTGAGAACGTCTTGCCATTGGTTTGAATTTAAAAACATCCAAATTAATCATTTCTTGTTTTTTTATATCTAGCAAAGTGTTGGACATTTTAAAAAAAAATTCTTATGCATAAAGTATTCCATGGGTTCGGTTGGGTCTCAACTTTTTTTTTCACCTTCTATCTTCTCTATATATGAATATGTTTTTTTTTTGATACATATAGTGGAAGAGATGCTCGAGATGAGAGCTCAATTTTGTGGGTTTGTCTCAATTTTTTTCTATTTTTTTATTTTATTTTCATTCCAATATGAGGTGAGGATTGGGACTTCAGCAATTGTTCGTTCTTCTGGATGTTTTGACTTATACCCTTATGTTTTATCTCTTTATTTTTGGTGCGGTTTATAAATGATACGTTCGTTAAGTTTAATTGTATTGTAGTTCTAGTTCTAGTTCTAGTTCTAGTTCCATGCTGTTTACTCACAAGAGGTTTCTTTTTTCTTTGATCTGTGTAACGACGTCATTACAGTTTTCTCCCAAATCAAGTCAAATAAAACTAGCACCACAATATCCAAGACCTCACTGAACCGAATATGCAACCAGACATATAGATCTAACACAGCTTGTGTTCACTCCACAGTTGATATTGCTTTTAAGGGGTTTGGGATTGGACGCAACATTCCTTCTTGTAAGTGTAAGTCAACAACGACAAAAACAAACTCTTGGTGAAGCAGCTTTGCTGTTACTACTAATCACCACTACCAGGTATTATTCTAGACTCTCTATACCCAGGCCCGTATTTCACTCTGTTGGGTATTTGTTGTTGTTTCGTCGTTGTTTCATCGTTGTTTCATCGTTGTTTACAAAAAAACGTTTCTTCATGCAAGACGCGTCGCGTTGTTACATACGCGATGCATCTCTTGCAGATTAGAGATCTCTTTGCCCATAGGGGAAACAACCTGTGGATCATCAACACAACACAAGACAACACCAAGACAAGTCCCAGATGCAGCTGTGCAGAGAGAATGGCTGCCCATAGGCATTGGGTTTGATGAAGTTATGTTCTAACATTTCCTGTGCGTTCTACCTTGCACCTTTGTGTAATTTGGGAATGGCCTCGAACTTGGAAGGGATGGGATGGCAAGACTCCAAAAAGATCTCTTGGTACAAAGCATTAGCTTGGAAGACAGCACAATACTAGTAATTAGTGTTGCTTTCAGTCTTGGATAATGCTGCTGCTGCTGATGAAAAGTGTGTCTGATACCTGTGTGAGATTTCATCCAGATCAACAACGATAAAAGCAGATTTGGTTTGGGTACATTCCTATTTCGTTTCTAGGCTTCTTTGATTTGCTGGTTTAATGCTGTTATGCAGATGTTTTAGTCTGGATTCATGGATCACTTCTTCTTTACCCTTTGAATCCGTATTATTGTTGTTCGCCCACGGTTTGGTACCTAACTGTACCTGGCAGGATCAGTGTAAGATGCAGGTTTCACAGTCAACACTGGGGCATATATAAAGGGTGCTTGCTACCGATCTGATCTTTATGGGCGATCAAAAGAAGACAAATACGACAAGAATCTTGAAAGAGAAATCAACAATAGTTTTCATTCCTTTTACTATTGTCTAAAGTTTTTGTTTTATAATCACAACCATAATGTTGCTGTTGTTTACTTTGTCACATATGCTAGTTGTTGCTTTGACAAGACCAGTTGGGTTTGAAGGGTTTGATGCTGATGCTGATATTGCAAGTATTGAACAACAGTTCAAGGATATCCAGGCCAACTTGCCAACAGAGTTGCAAACCAAGTTTGTTACAAATGTTGAGTACCAAACTGTTGTGGAAACTGAATATCACACTGAATGGTCAACTCATTTTGTTGGTAAACCCGCTCAGACTGGGGTCCCAGATTTTTTTTCAGACTTCCCAGACTTTGATCAACCAACTGTGACTTTACAACCTGGCCCATCAGCCGAGAACCAAGACTCAAGTGAATCTGTTGAACTAACAACAACAACAACCACTACCACCCCACATTCATCTTCTCCTTCTCAAAAGGAATCTACTCTGGTTTCAACAACTGGAAGTGCTACCTCAACATCAAGTGCTGACACCACTTCCACATCTGCTACATCCACTTCTGATGAACCAACAACCACTACAAGTAGTGCGTCCACCACTGAAACCAAGGAAACAAGTCCAACTTTGACCACAGAAGTCACCAAAACGCTAGCTTCTCCAACCTCTTCAACCGCCACACCATCTGCTACCGATGTTGCAGACAGAATGATTGAACTGCACAACAACAAGAGAACCATCCATGGTGCCCCAGAGGTCACTTGGAACTCTACTTTGCAAAAGTACGCCCAGGACTACGCTGATGCTTATAACTGCAACGGCACCTTGATCCATTCGGGTGGGCCATATGGCGAGAATTTGGCGATCGGGTTCACAACCTCTGGTGCGATGGATGCTTGGTATGGCGAGTACAAGTCATACAACTATGACAAGCCAGGGTTCAGCGAGTCAACTGGACATTTTACACAGGTTGTATGGATTGGATCGGTGCAGATTGGTTGTGGTGTTACTCACTGTGGGTCGTACTGGGGACAGTACACTATTTGTTCGTACTACCCACCTGGTAACTGGGCTGGTGAATTCCCAAAGAATGTTTTGCCTGATCAAGATGGTCAAAAAGATACTTGAATACCAATTCACGGAATATGTAAAGTGTGGAAAAGATATTATAACCCCAGGATTGTCTGATGTCACATTTTTTTTTATGTCTTGGGAGAGTTGAGTCGTCTTTCCTTTTTTCGAATTGGTCTGTTCTGCAGCTTTTGCTTTTACTTCTACTTCTACTTTTACGATACCATATTCTTTTTTGTGATTATTTTGAGATTAAATACTACACCGCACTGCTTGATTTCGAGTGGTGTTCTGTCTATGCGATGAGATTGTAATATAAACGGGTGCCCATATAGTTTTCCAATGTAAACATGCAGGGTCAATAAGCGAATCTTTAGTTTAGCCTGGAAATAAAAACATCAATAAAAATAAGAGTGGAACGATGGAACAACATAAGTCATGGTAACAGCATGAGAAGCAGAACAATTCCCTCCTCCTCTCCTCCTCTCCTCCTCTCTTCGCTTCTCGTGTAACACTTCTCATAATCTATGCTCATACATGACTAATCACTGACTAAGCGACCTTATTTTTCGATAAGCGCACAGCACAAAATCAAAATATTGCTTTCGTTTGAAACAGCACCATAGACATCACAGATCAACAGGAGCAACACATTGGTTAAGAGATACTGGTACACACAGCGGACACACAGACCAATAACGCGAGACAGTACACAGCCATTTTGGGGTCTAACACAGTCCACGTTTAAAACTACCCCTCTTTCCCTTTGGTTTTTATGCACTGAAAGGTTTAGGTTTAATTAAACGAGATCAATATCTATTAACCTCTCCAGCTTTGTTGATTTTTACAGCTATGGGGCTGCTAGGCAAAAGACACACGCTTCCAAACCTCAAGAGCACAAATAAGAATGACAAGTCAAGTAGGTCTGTTGCTGCTGCTGCAAGTGCTGGCGTGACAAGTGCTGCTGACCCTTCACAGCTGGCTCTCAAAGCTGCCACTTTAACTTTTAAGAATGCTAATAATAGTGCCAATAGTCATAATGCCAACAACAATAACAATAACAATCATATTAATAATAATCATGTCAAGGCCAGCGCTTCATATTCAAACAATTCCACAACGCCAGTGAGCCCACTGCCAAGACCCGTGGCTATACATACAAGGCAAGTTAGTGGTGTATCTCCAAAATCCAAACCTTTGACTTCATCAACACCAAGAAAGAGTCCAATGCCATCTGCAAAACTTCAGAGTGCCAATATTTCTTTGGAGAACCTGAGTCTCAACGACTCATCATATCTACAGCCACATCCATATTATGACGAGACTCTCTATGAGCACTCGAAAATGGCATCGTCCCCTAACTTACCATCATCAGCATCAATACAAGCAGCGAATATTGCTGCAACGCGATCCAATGCCGCGTCACATTCCAGTGAGTTTCTGCTACCACCAGCAGTACCTTCATCATCAGCAGCCCCTGCTCTACACAACAGAGTTTATCCTTCAAGCCCTTCACTCTCAGTTGCATCTTCAACAGCATCATTGGATTCGGTACCACCTTTATATAAATTACCACAGCATTCACAATTCCACTCTAATGATGGGTTTACGGGTTATAACACGATATCCCCATCTTATTCGTCCGAGAACTTGAATCTGAACTTATCAAATGATGATTTTGGTGGATATTTGGTTCCTCAGATAAAGAAGAACTCTATTGAATCTACGATGAATCCATTAGATGAAGAGGTTGAGTACGCACTTCCAGTTCAGAGTCCTTTATTGCATGCTACTGCTGGTCATGGTATTAATGTCAATGCATCTACCACACCTCCAAAATCTGTCCCAAATCATCATCATCATTCTGCATCAGTTCCAGTTATGCCTACAAGTCTGTGGCATTTGGATACAACAACACAAAGTCCAACTTCAACACCAAAGCTGCGACCAACATCTGCAAAACCAATACGGAAGCCTCCTCCATCATCTCCTCAAAAGGAACAAGCACCACAACTAATTGATAATTCTGTCACTTATAGTGAAAAGAGTTTATTGGACTCACCATTACAATCTTCGCCTCCAAAACCAAAAAGGCCATCATCACCACGGAGAAAACCACCACCACCTGAGTTTTTGGATGAGGTTGACGAGGTTGACGAGCAACAGCAACAACGACAACAACTGCCATTATCAGCTTCTTCAACGACGTTGTTTGATGATGTTGGCACCGAAGAGGAGGATTATAACGATAATGATTATGATGATGAAGGCTATCCTGATGAGGAAGAAGAGTATGATGGTAACGACAACGACGCATTACCACAATACCCATTGTCTACAGAAGAAGAGATCGGCAAGCACAGACACAAATCAAGATTCCGTAAAGGTGCTAAAAACATGTTCAAGAAAGGGTTCAAGGCTACAATTGCTACACCATCAAGTTATTTGGCCACAGCAGGCGAAACACAAGATCATCACAAAGCTGGCTCGCTACATCATCATCATCATCATCATAGAAGACACACAGCGGAGCCACCACTAGCTGCTACAGATTATTACCAACGACCGGTTCAATTCAAGACCACAATGAGAAAAGAGAAAAAGGGAACAAAGTTTAATGAGGATAAACCATGGAAACACCACGATGATAGAGAATATATTACAGAACAAGAGAGGAAACGATATGAGAGTATTTGGGTTGCAAACAAAGGGTTGTACATGGAGTATGTTGACCCACGAACATTGAACAAGACTGTGGACTTGCCGGATTTGCAAAACAATGCATTGAAAGCGTCAATGCTGTCGACGCAAACGATTCTGCAGCTCGAGGCCAATCTAATGTTGAACACCGTTGTCAGAGATATCTGGGGCAGAAGCAGACTACCGAAGGAAACACTACGGCAGATCTGGGACCTGGTTGACACGCGACGCGACGGCACCATTGACCGAGTGTGCTTTGTAGTTGGCATGTGGCTAGTTGACCAGTGTCTCTATGGACGCAAGTTGCCCAAACAGGTGGATTCTCCAGTCTGGCAGAGTGCTCTACAGCTTGGCGTGAACGTTGTTGTGAAGAAGAAGCACTGATTTATAGATATATAAGTGCTCATTGTTATAGCCATAATACGCCTGTAGCATGACGCACCACCTCTGCACAAACCGGACATGCCTCTGCACTGCCGCTGTTTCCGGAGGGCCACAGGCGGATCAAAGCGGAGCTGGGCAGGAGAAATAGGGGGAACGCTCTGCCTGGAGTGCTGCCTGGCGTCCTGCCCAGCCTCGGCAGAGACGCTGGAAAATGTCGCGGGCGAAAAAGAAACTGAAATGCTCAGAAAGTTGGAGAACCATTTCACAGCGAAGCAGAAGACGTCCAGAACAGAAAGCAGACATCAGATTTACTGAGTATCAGGAATCAACAGAGAAGAAGTCCACTTGCCCTCTGATTGCGTGCCTTTTTCTCTCTCTTTTCTTTTGAATACGTGTTAGTTAGTTACCTTTCCAGATTTTACAACATTACTGCTGCTATCACAGATCGAGTTCGAGTTTAGTTTAAGACAGAAACACAATGTTGAGAGCACTAGGGTTCAGAAGACAGGAGCCTGAACTGTCCAACGAGGAGGCTACAACACTGATCTTGAAACAGGCCCATGACTTTGAGTTGGCCTTGCAATCTATGGACTACCTGCTAGATGACCGAACCAAAGAAGGGCAACACCTGATCAATGACGACCCAGAGTGCACAATCAAAGTGCTGGCCAGTGGTGTCATTGGCTTTCTCGAGGCAACTTTAGGGTTTGAGCCTGAGATTATGAAAAAGGCTGGTGAAGTGTTGACTAGAGCTGAGAACTTGTCATATAGAGACCGTTTAAAACATCAAAAGATGAAGTTGAAAACCAGTTCCAACTTCCCACCAGGCACAGAGTACGCTGTCACATACGCCGAGGCCAACTTGCTGAATGCATTGGTCATGCTTGTTTCTGAAAGTGTCATTGAAAGTGCTAAGGCATTGTACAAGCTGCGCAAGGCCTATCAAATCTTGGATGAGACACTGAAACTCATCAAAGCTGCAGAAGCTAAGAACAACAACGACAACACTGGTGTCCATTCCAGCTCTATTAGTATCAAGTCTTCAGAAACTGGTGCTACTGGTAGTACTACACATAGCTTCCCAGACGTGCCATTCCCACTTAGTGACAAACAGTTGAATGACAATTCTGTCATCACAACAGCCACTAAAGTGAAGGAAATGAGGGGTGCTCGTCTGAGAGGTGCACATATTGGTAACACCCCAGCTTCAGAGAGATTAAGAGGTGATTTGGGGTTTAAAGAAGATGCTGCAACTACTACTGAAAAGGAGATTGACGAAAGTCGCTCCACCGTTGATGAATTCATCATCACGGGGGCAAACTTGTGCTTTGGTATCCTACAGCTGGTTTTGTCATTGATTCCACCAACCCTTGGTAAAGTGCTTTCAGTTGTTGGTATTAAAGGTTCCAAAGAGGAAGGGTTAAAGATGATTTGGAAGTCTGTTGAAGGCAGAAATATTCATGGCTGCATTGGGTTGTTGGCTCTACTAGTGTTTTATGATGGGCCTTTCCAATTCACAGATACTGATTTTGACGTTCCAGATATCTCATCCACTAAAGATGCTACTGACTTGGCTCTAAAGAGAACACTGAGTGGTAAGAAAATGGCCAATGAAATGGAGGCATTCGAAGGTGTTGGAAACCCAACATTGTTACACCCAGGAAAGAAATTAGCCGATGCATTGCTATATGCAAGAGCATTGTTCCCTCATTCTGCATTATGGCTATTACAAGAGGCTAGAATGTTGGCTTCTAGAGGCCGTTTGGAAGAAGCACTGACACTAATGGAGAGCATTGACCGTGATATTGAAATGCAACAGGTTGAAGCCTTGCTAATCTTTGACAAGGTTATGATTTTGATCTTCTTGCACAAGTATGAAAAAGCTGCCACTGAAGTTTTGAAG
>JAJLVY010000263.1:0-13597 GCA_030570475.1 Liangdongia dendrica
TTGATGTTTTTTTTTGCTGTTGCTCTGCCAGCGCCGGCCGTGCCACTTACTCCGCCTAGCATCCTGCCCAGCGCTCTGCCTGGAGTCTGGGCGGGAGGCCTGCCCGAGCTGGGCCTGTGAGTGGCTGTACCGAATACAGGGTAATTGTTTATGCCTTGCGTAAAAAAAAATTTATTCTGTTGAGTGAAAAGAGATGCGATGAGTTTCAATAGTTTTAGTTATAGTTGGTTAGTTATAAACACACCTCACCTGCCTAGTCTCCCCATCCACTCCATCCACTCCATACACCATGTCTGCCGAAGAACAAACTACCATCCAGGAAGAGGACGTCTCCATGCACGATGAAGAACAAGAAGAATTCGACACTGGCAAGATTGTCATACTCCCAGGCTCCACTGAGGATGCCACAGCAGCTTCTTTCCAGATCATAGACGAAGACCACACATTGGGTAACGCCTTGAGATACATAATAATGAAGAACCCAGACGTTGAGTTTTGCGGGTACTCCATCCCTCACCCTTCTGAAACAAAGCTCAACATCCGTATCCAGACATATGGTAACATCACTGCTGTCGAAGCTTTGCACAAGGGTCTGGATGACCTGTCCGACATGTGCACGCACATTGAAGAGAAATTTGCTGACAAGATCAAGGCTGGTGGCTTTGCTACTGTGGAACCATCCCTATAAATCATATCTAATCATATCCGATCAAATCAAATCAAATCAAATCAAATCATTTCAAATCCATATCCATATCATATCATATCAAACCACTTATTCAACCAGAATACAACAGAATAGAACTGGCCCGTGTACCATAACATCAATAAAAGTATAGTCATTATTTATTGAGCACTTGTAGGAACCACCAGTATATATTACGTAATTGATTATATAATCAACCAAATATTACCCTCTCGGCCGGGCGACGGCATCGCTGATCGAAACGTTTCTTTTTTTTTGTTTTTTTTATTATAAAAAAAATTTTTTTTTGGGTCCTTCTCAACTAAACTAATAAACCAGTTCAAAGCAATTCAATCAACAAAAGAATTATTATTATAACTATTTAAACAATGTCTTACGGTGGTTCATACGACGGTGGTTACAACAACGGTGGTAACTTCAACAGCAGAGGTGGCGACTTCAACAGAGGTGGCGACAGAAACTTTGGCTACAGAAATGACAGAGGTCGTGGTGGCTATGGTGGCGGTGACCGTCAGGGCGGTTACAGAGGTGGCCAGGGCGGCTACGGCGGTGACAACAACAACAACAGTTACGGCGGTGGTTACGGCGGTGACAGAATGGGCAACTTGGGTGATGGTTTGGCTGCTCAAGAATGGGACTTGGACTCTTTGCCAAAGTTTGAAAAGAACTTTTACCAAGAAACTGAAACAGTTGCTAACCGCTCTGAGGCTGATATCGATGCGTTCCGTAAGTCTCACGAAATGGTGGTTTACGGTTCTAACATTCCAAAGCCAATTGAAACTTTTGACGAATCCGCCTTTCCAGATTTCGTTTTGGATGAAGTCAAGGCTCAAGGTTTTGACAAGCCAACCGCTATCCAATGTCAAGGTTGGCCAATGGCTTTGAGCGGTCGTGATATGATTGGTATCGCCGCTACTGGTTCTGGTAAGACCTTGTCATACTGTTTGCCAGCTATTGTCCACATCAATGCCCAACCAACTTTGGCTAGAGGTGATGGTCCAGTCGCTTTGATCTTGGCTCCAACTAGAGAATTGGCAGTCCAAATCCAAACTGAATGCTCCAAGTTTGGTCACTCCTCCAGAATTAGAAACACTTGTGTCTATGGTGGTGTCCCAAGAGGTCAACAAATTAGAGATTTGGCTAGAGGTGCTGAAATCTGTATCGCCACCCCAGGTAGATTGATTGATATGTTGGAATCCGGTAAGACAAACTTGAGAAGAGTTACTTACTTGGTTCTAGATGAAGCTGATAGAATGTTGGATATGGGTTTCGAACCTCAAATTAGAAAGATTATCGACCAAATCAGACCAGATCGTCAAACTTTGATGTGGTCCGCTACTTGGCCAAAGGAGGTCCAAGCCTTGGCTCACGACTACTTGCACGACTACATTCAAGTCACTATCGGTTCCTTGGAATTGGCCGCCTCCCACACTATTACTCAAATTGTTGAAGTTGTTTCCGAATACGAAAAGAGAGACCGTCTATTGAAGCACTTGGAAACCGCTATGAAGGAAACTGACTCAAAGATTTTGATTTTCGCTTCCACAAAGAGAACCTGTGATGAAATCACAAAGTACTTGAGAGATGATGGCTGGCCAGCTTTGGCTATCCATGGTGATAAGCAACAACAGGAACGTGACTGGGTTTTGAACGAATTCAGAAACGGTAGATCCCCAATTATGGTTGCCACTGATGTCGCTGCTCGTGGTATTGGTAAGTTTTTTTTTTGATATGATGATTTTATGATGTGTTTTATGATGTGTTTTACTTATTTGATTGATGGTTGATGATGGATGATTAATGATGGATGATTAATGACTTCCAATAACTTTTCTAGGATCCTTTATAAGAAGGAAAAACTCTAGCTTTATTTGGTTCAATGATTCTTTAATATGTTTTTCCAAAAGTGTGATTACTTTGCAAAACCATATTTAGAACTAACAAAAGTGATGACGAGCCTAAATGAGAGAATGAAGAGTTTTTTATGCTTTAATAGCATTTTTTTGACTTTTTTTCTTTTTTTTTCTTTTTTGTTGATGTGGAAGTTCATTCATTATATTGATGACTTTTACTGATGATTTTTTTTTGCCTCCTTTAAGAACGAGAAATTAAAGCCTGGTTATAGATGAATTTTATTTTAGAGCTTATCTGAATAATTTGACTGGATTATAGTTTTGATACTTTATGAATATGAAGAGGAAGAAGAAGAAGATGATGATGATGAACCTACACTGAGATCAATTTCATATATGACTTTTTACCAAGCCTTAGAAGTCATTGTGTTGTGTGTGTGTGTGTGTTTTGATTTAGTGTTATTTTTTTTCAAGATTTCTTCCCATATTCGTTTCTGATGTTTTTTTTATATCAGTATTTATAACTGTCAGTCAGTCATTATTCATGCATGTTCAAAAGCTTTTGCATTCATCTATAGGTTTTAATAAAACGTTATTCTTAATTGAGAAAAAGGGCATAATCATGATCAGTAGTCATCTTGTAATCTATATTTGAAAAAATTGTCTGTTTTCCTTTGAAAGAAGCACTCGAAATACATTTTAGTCCTCCAATATCAGCTGTTTGGTTCTATTATGTTCTGTTATACTAACAACCTATTCTAGATGTCAAGGGTATTAACTACGTTATCAACTTTGATATGCCAGGTAACATTGAAGATTATGTTCACCGTATTGGTAGAACTGGTAGAGCTGGTACCAAGGGTAACTCTATCTCCTTCTTCTCTGAAGGTAACTCCAAGTTGGGTACTGCTTTGATCAAGATTTTGAGAGAAGCCAACCAAACTATCCCAGACGAATTGAACCGTTACGACAGAGGTGGTTACGCTGGTGGCCGTTACGGTCGTCCAGGTGGTCGTGGTGGCCGTGGTCGTGGTGGCTTCAGAGGTGGTAGAGGCCGTGGTGGTTTCAGAGGTGGTAACGGTGGTTACAACAACCGTTACTAAGTGTTGAATCGTCATATAAACTAGGTGCTTTTGGTTAATTAGCATCAATGACGTTTGGGTTGCGTCACATTATTGTTATTATTATTATTATTATTATTCTAGGGTTTGCTGCAAGAAGAAATAGAGA
Organism: Liangdongia dendrica; assembly: GCA_030570475.1. Classification (NCBI taxonomy): domain Eukaryota; kingdom Fungi; phylum Ascomycota; class Saccharomycetes; order Phaffomycetales; family Wickerhamomycetaceae; genus Liangdongia; species Liangdongia dendrica. Next base: position 3,790 of record JAJLVY010000263.1, read on the forward strand.
GAGTTAAGTGTACTCATGTGTTTTTTTTATATTCGAATTTATACTATTACTATTTTAATCGTACTGCTTTAATTATTCTAAAAGAGAATGTAGTTTATATTAATTTGTATGTATATGCGTGTTTAGTTACCAACCGTCACCCCAACCATCTTCATCATCGTTAACATCAAGGTCTAATTTTAACTTGCTTTTTGGTTTCAATTGCATGCCTTTCTTTGTAGATATACTTGAATGTGTTGGTGCATTTCTCTTTGGTTGTGCTTGGACTTTTGGAATTGTCAATTTTGGAACTTGTGGAGCAGCAACAACAACATCATCATCGTCAAACGTACCCCAATCATCTTGCAAGTCTACATCATCAATATTATCTTCTTCATCTTCATTCCATGCATCAGCAGTAATCTTTGGATTTGTAGAAACCTGTTTTGGTTCGGTGTTGAATGAGTATGCATTATTAGAAGGTGTAGCTGTTCTGGATTCCTCTGGTGTTGACAGATTTGTTTGAGAAATGTTACCACCAAATCCACCAAGACTTAATTTGCTCAATGCACCAGAGATGTTCATACCAAAATTTTGGACATTCTTGGCAACTTGCTCAACGGTGTTATCATCATTAGCAGCGGTGTCATTATCATCAGGTGGCAATTTAGCAACTTCCTGCTTGATCTTGGTGAAAAACAAGTCGAATGCTTCCTGGGCCTCATTTCTAACTTTGCTATTCTTATCTAATAAGCATGGTGCAATCACAGATAGCACTTTGGAACAAACAACCTCAGGTGTAAAGAAATCAATACAGCTAACTAACGCCATAATTGCAGCTAATCTTGAGGGTAAAAATGGATCTTTCATAGCTTTTGAGAATGCAGTAGCCAACACAGTTGGTCTTGATGATGGGTTTAGGAATTCAGCAATTTTACCAATCAAAATGGTTGTGTTTGTTCTAACTTCAGGTTTCCCGTCATTTTGAGTTTTGGCCAAGTATCTTAATAGTTCATTGTTCAATTGACGTTCAGAAAGTTTTGGGGCCAATAGCAAGACACACTTTATAGTTTCATCATTAATAGCTTCATTTGAATCTGTGAAGCCAGTAACAAAACTTGGGAAGATTCTATCTCTAACATCAGAGTTTTCCATTTTTTCGATATATGCTGGCATTGAGGTCAATAGTAGAATTCTGATGGCTCTATCAGGGATGGTGAATGCTTGGAATATAACAGGTTTGATGAGTTTGCTAAACTTTGCCTTTTCCAAGTTTTCAGAAAAGAGCAAGATGTAACGTAAAGAAGTTGCAACATTTTCTGGTGATTTTTTGAAGAAGAGGTTCAATTCAGGAATGATTTTGTTCTCTAGAAAGCCAGGTGGGATGTCATCTTTAATTGATTCTAGTGATTTGAAAAATTCCAATTTCTCCACACTGTCTTTTATTCCCAACTCTTGCACGTCTTTATAAATATGGATCAACTCTGTGTTGAAATATGTGGAACCACCATTTTTCAAAAACAATTGGACGCTAGCTCTTGCGGTCAATGAGGGAGAAATCAACTTCTTATAGCCAATCACTAGTCCTGAAGGGATATTTTGGGCTCTGTTCAACACTTCCACGGTGATATCATTAAAATTGGATGGGTTGAATAGTTTATAAATGAAAACACCTAGTCTCCAAGAATCAAACTTGACTGTTTGGGAACCTCTTAGACACTCAACTCCATTGGAACGCACCTCTGGAGACAAGTCCAAGTTGAAGCCAGGCAGTTTTGCACTTAATCTGTAGATTGGCTGATCGGGATCAGATTTCAAATTGGTCAAAACCTCAAACCCACCAAGTTTAAACTCGCCAAACTCTGTTAAATAAACGTTTGCAAAGTTGAGATACCCCAGCAGGGACGCGGCTTCAACATTGATATGTTTCAATGCATTAGTGATGGAATATATAGCTAATAGCTTAGTCTCGATGGTGAAGTTGGTACCTTGTTCAGTCTCGATAATGTTTGATAATGGGGACACACGCTCAGTAACAATGTAGACGTAGCTATCGTTTTCAATGACATCATAAACCTGTAGTACACCTGGGAGTCGTAGTGTCTTGATTTTTCTGGCATAGTTGGAAGCCAATGGCTGTGCCTGTGGGTTTTCCTTGACGTTGAACTCGAATATGGAACAGTGTGAACCATCCTCTTTCTTGGTACCATCGTATATCTTCCAAATCGGCTGGACAAAGTTTGCACTTGGAGGAACCAATTGGCCAAAATTGTATGGGATGCTTGTTCCTGTGAGCGAACTCAATGCACTGGATAAGAAGTTCATAGTGATACTGCTTTGGTCGAACTCGTTGGTTTTGTTTTGTTTTGTTTGGTTGTCCTCCTCGTTGTTTATTTTTGGAAAACCCAAACCAAAATAAATTTTGGGGGAAAAAACAGATGCGCGACTGGAGAATCGAATCGACTACACTTGAAGGAGTTTATACTCGATTTTAATACTAGATATTTTAGAAACCCTCACTACCGTTGAAGCCAGAGAAGCCAGTCAACAAGAACATTTTGTAGTATGGCTTCTTTGCAATTTGGTTGGTATGGTTCCAAGCACTGGTCAATCTCCCATCGATACAGGAACCAGACATGTAGAAATTGTCTGCACCAGACCCATCAAACATGTGAGCATACGCGTCCTGCAAGATGTTTAGTTTCAATTTCTCAGCAGACCCAAACTGAGCGTTGATGTAGTCGTTCGTGAATGGGTCTCTTGCAATCTGGTCAATCTGCAATAGACACTGGTCGATTGGGATCAAAATGTTTGGCACCTGGGTGTACTTGTCTAAAAAGAACAAAGCGTTTGGAACAGCGTCATCACCAAGATGGACGACACTTGACCCGATCCACGAAGAGCACTTGCTCTTGCACTCTCCAATAATCTTGTACATCTCCTTGTATAGCCCGGGGCATGGCTTGACTCTGTTTAAACCTTGACCTGTGGAGGTTAGCTTGTATGGGTGGCCATTAAACAAGTCCTCATCGGCAATAGACCACAAGTGGATCATTTCTCTTTGGATCAAGGACCATAGCGTTAATGATTGCTGAACATACTCATACTGTCTATTGTGGTCGTGTGTTAATCTGGAACCGGAACGGCCATATTGGATACCAATGTTGTACTGACTCTTGATTTCAGGTTCTTGAAACTGTTGCAGTCTTTCCAAGAATCTAATGATTGGCTTTCTATTTGTATGTGTATAAGCGTTAAAGTCACCAATCGAGTACAACACTTGGCAAATTTCCTCCTTGGAGAACCCCTTTGCGGAGGAGTATTTCGTTGCAATTTTATTGATTGCTGACTCTTTTAGTTTAATGTCTCTGCTAATCTGGTATCTGGATTTGCCCACTGGCGAAATCTCAGCCGTTGCATAAATGATCAGTTCGTCATCCAAGAGCCCGAGAGCTTTACCACCATCTTTGTCAGCTCGTGAGCTTAGGTATGTATAAACTGTCTTGATCGGTTTGTACAAGTGGAACTCCATATGGCCTTCAATTTCCGGCAATCTTGAGTCCATAACCATGTAGCAAAGTTTCCCAAAGCTGTCTCTCATTCTCTCTGGGTTCATAATCTTGTATCTTCTCCCGATTTCAAAGACAGCTTTGTACCAGTCGGCATTGTCCTCAAAGTTTTTGTTTTCAATCAACTTTTGGCCAACCTTCAAGTTTGAAGCAACCACCAAACCAGCAAGCACTGAGCACATTTCCTTTAGTTGGGTAACGATTCTCTTTGATTTTGATGTGTATGATAGGATATCGACTTTGCCAGTGTAGTCAGAAACACTTAGTGCTGCTTCTAGCAAATGCAACAGTTGACGTTCCTCGACTGTTAATCTGAGAGGGATGAAATGGGATTGTCTCTTGATGTTTTCGACAATCTTTCTATTGATTGAGTTTTCAGTCGCGTCTGTTACTGTGCCTATGTCTGTGTCTGTGTCTGTGTCTTTAGCAGCAACAGCAGCCTCATCGAATGGAGTAGTTACAGCAGCAGCAGCAGCAGCATCTGTTGTCTTTGTGGTGGAATCCTCATACAACTTTGTAGAGTTGTGCTTTTTTCTTTTGCCACCACTGTGGACCAGCTCATAACACCCACCACAATAGTTTTCCTCACAGTCCTTGCACTCGACTTCGATCCTCATATCTTGGCACTCAGAGCAGAGAGAGGTGTCAATCTTGTCCTGGGCATCGACATCGCCATCCAAATGGTCGACATCTTGCAGCTCCTTATCGCTTTCTAAGCCAACGTCCACATCGTTGTCTGCGTCTAGAATATCCTTCAAGCTTCTGGTTTCCATTGCTTTAGCCATGTTACGCTTTCCCGCCTGGTCTTGTCTTGTCTTGTGTAGTTCTGTGTGTTTTACTAAAAAGTTGTTAATCTTCGCTTGGGGAAATGTTTATAGCCATCCAAAAAGAGATGATTTTTACACAACACATTCGCGGGTAAACGTCTCAGTTTTAAACAAAACTGTTTCCTTTGGGAATCAGAGAGGGCGAGTGAGTGTCTGTGTCTGTGTATGACTTAGTGGCACTACTACTGACTGGTAATCACCACCACCCCCTTTTTCTTTTCTTTACTGCTCCTGTTCTCGATTATAATTGAATTTCATCTCCGGCAAGATGAGCTCATCGCATCGCATCGCATCTCATCTCAGATCAGTTGTATAAGATATGTATATATATATATATATTGTACACGGTCTGTGCTTGCGCAGTAACCACCACGGAATAAATAAAAGAATGGGTACCAAGGAGAAAGAGACTCTAGAGTTGGTTTTTTTTCTTTTCTTTTTGCAACGAGTGAAGTTGTTGATTCTTATTAAATAATAGCCAGTTGATTAGAATGATGTAATGATATTATAAAAAGCTCCATTGCTCTTGTTTCTCTCTCCCCTTTCCCCCCCTCCTTGCTGTTGTTTGTTGTTGTTGTTGATGTTGATGTTGATGTGTTTTTTTTTTGGTATTTGGTTCCACTCTACTCTCACTTCTTCAACAAGAACAGGTAAGCCAAAATGGCTATAACGATAACCAGGATTGCAATGATCAAGCCGATATTGTCCTCGCCACCGGTGGTGGCAGAGGAACCAGCTTTCCCAGAGACCTCAGCCTCGCCCTCCTCGATGTCACCAATGTACATAGGCTTCAAGGCCTCTCTGGCATCTTCAGAATGACCAATGTCCTACATTTGATTGGTTAGTTGGTCAAACCCAACAAAATAAACGTGAAAACACAAACACATACGTCGAAAGGACCAGTGGCATCCATACCACCACAGTCGATCATGACCTCCTCACCACCTCTGTTGTATTTTATTAGTATCACAAATTATCAAATCAAATCAAATCAAAAATCAAATCAAATCAAATCATACGGGTGCTCTTCTAGAAAACTGGTGCAGTCGTAAACCTTCCCATCGATAACCATCCACAAGTCGTCAGCCTTGTTGTGCTGAGCCAGTTCCTCGTAAGTGATAACAGTAGCCATTGTGCTGTGGTTCTTCTTCTTCTTCTTCTTATATTATTATTATTACTACCAGCCAAGTCAAGTTTATGCAACAAAATGGAAAATGTCCATTTTTTAAATATTCTGGTCGTTCCTCATCGTTTATACTGCTGTGTCCCGTAACGGTAAAATTGTTGGTGAAATAAACTGCCTAATTGGGCAAAAAAGTTGCAACTCAAATCGCATTGTAATTTGTGTTGTTCGATCTACATCTTCTGTTATATTTACCTAGTTTCTTGTAAAGTGGATGTATTATAATATAATGTACATTTATTTATTGGAGCCGTATTATACATTAGAATGGAGAGAGGACAGAACTATAACCAGAATAAAATAAAAATAAAATTAAAATCAAATACTTATACCAGCAGCCTTTAGAGCATTCTTTCTCTGCTCAATCTTCTTCTTGTTGTTGGAATTCACAGTGGCACAGTCCTTGGTCCCCTTGGTAACCTTGAAGAATGGCTTCTTGGCCCTCTTGGACGACTGAAAGTCCTGCTCAACCATGCTAACCTTCAATTGGTGCTGCATCAACAAGTAGTTGTTCATGGTCTCCTGTGCAATCTTGGCATCCTCAACGTTCTTAAATTCTATGAATGCGTAATGCTTGCTGTTACCAGTCTTCTTGCTGCGTGGCACCTTTATGTTTGTAATGTCACCAAACTGGTTAAAGTATTTGGTCAGCTGCTTCTCCTCAAACCCTTCTGGCAAACGACCGATATATATAACACCCTTCTTGGAAGTCTTGGACTTTTGTGCTTTGGCTGAGTCTTGCTTTGGAAGCTTCTTGATGGAGTGCTCTTGGGACTTGTTGTTTTCATCTGCATCTTTAATTTCTTCATCTTCATCCTCCTCCTCATCTTCTTCATCAGAACTCTCAAAACCAGCAAAGCCAGACTTTTCTTCTTCGCTGTTTTCTGCATCTTCTTCCTCTTCTTCTTCTGCTAGTTCATTATCCTGTTCTTCTTGTTCTTCCTCACTGTCATCTTCTTCACTACTCTCATCTGAACTTGGTAGTTCTAGCTCTGCAGTCTTTTCTGGTTGTGCAGCAGCCTTGGTGGCCTTCTTAGCATTAGTACTCTTGGTCTTGTTAACAGTCTTTGCCATTTTATTCCTATATCTCAATGTATATTGTATTTGATACTTCTTTTAGACATATAATTTTTTTTTGATACTGAAAATTTTTTTGGGCATCTCATCGGACAGGGCTGGTAACCGGGGCTTCAGTGGGGTATCTGCCTGGGTTCCGCCTAGACTCCAGGCAGAGCTGGGCAGAGCTGGGCAGAGCTGGGCAGGAATCACAGAGATTCGGGATCCTTAGAAGGGAAATGTTTTCAGAGTGTTTTGAACTTGAATATAGTGGTGGTACCTGGCATTATGTAACTCACTAGCTAGTAGATCAATCGTATATACCACTACCTAACCAAATAATAACCATATATAATACATCTGTTCATCATTACTACTCACTTACGTAACCAGTGGTGTCCGGGTGAATTTCTCCAGCAACCACCGTTGCCATCGCGACCGTGGCGTTCTTTGTCTTGAGATGAAGTTTGATGCGCGAGACTTGGAAACCGAACAATGACTGGACATAATTAGAGAGTGCTAGTGGTATTAGATAGCCACCAGGTTGGGTAATGTCCGAGACCAAGAAGCTCAAGAGAGGCACAAAGACGCTGGTGATCAATGCCAGCAACACTGGCTGTCCGCAGCTCTGGAAACACCCAAAGGACAAGTCGAGGGCCTTCACCAACGATGCTGATTTCTGGGTCAAGTATGCCCAGATGGCTGAAAGAGGCAAGTTCAACGCTGTTTTCATCGCAGACCACTATTCCTACTACGACACATTCAAGGGCCCAGGAAATTGGGCCACACCCTTGACTGAGGGCTTTAGTGCCCCAAGAATCGACCCAGGTGCGCTGCCTCCACTGCTCGCTAGAGAAACGGAAACCATTTCCTGTGCAGTCACATTCAGCACGCTTTCTGAGCACCCATACCACCTCGCCAGGAGACTCGCATCGCTCGACCACTTCACTAATGGGAGGTTTGCCTGGAACATTGTCAACTCGTACCTCGAGAGTGCTGCAAGACAGCTGCTGAATGGGGCCCCATTGCCTGACCATGACGAGAGATACGTCAAGGCTACAGAGTACCTGGATGTTGTCAATGGTCTGCTACAGTCGTCATGGGCTGAGGATGCACTCGTTTATGACGCGGAGAAGAACATATTTGTCGATCCAGCTAGAGTTCGCCAGATCAACCATGTGGGTAAATACTACAACGTTCCAGGCCCAGCCATCACAGAACCGTCCCCACAGAGATTACCATTGCTGATCCAAGCTGGCACGTCTGCAAAGGGTAAACTGTTTGCGTCCGAGTTTGCTGAAATCATCTTCATTGATGGAACAAACGTCTTGAAGTTGAAGAGTGACATTGTACAGATTAGAAGAATTGCCAAAGAAGCCTATGGCAGAAACCCAGACTCCATCAAGTTCATCATCGCAGTGACGCCAATTGTGGGGAAAACCGAAGAAGAAGCCCAAGAAAAGTTGAACGTGTTCCAAAAGGCGTTCGATTATGACAGCTTACAAACCAGATTCTCTGGTTACACTGGCATTGACTTGTCCAAGTTTGAGATGGATGATGAGCTGGTTGCCAATGTCAACGGTGCCAGATCAGAAATGGATAGTAGAAAGAAGACTGGCAGAGCACCAACCAAGAAAATGGTTTTAGACCAAATGTCACAGCCCACACCATTTGTCGGCACTGCAAAGCAGGTTGCAGACTTGATCGAGAAGTATGTCGACGAGTACGACATTGATGGGTTCAACATTGGCTTCGATGCAGTCATCCCATTCGACCTCGAGGCTATCGTGGACCTCTTGATCCCTGAGCTGCAGGAAAGAGGCCTGTTCTGGAAGGACTACCCAGTGCCAGGCGGGACGTTCAGGGAAAACCTCTATGGTGTTGCTGGTCAATCCCACTTCCCAGCTGACCATCCGTATAGCAAGCTCGTTTGGGAGAAGGGTGTTTCGAAGGAGGACTTTGAGGCACAGCTCAAGATCGCCTTGAAAGAGCTGCGCAGGTCCAGAAGAAGGGCACAGAAAATTATGGATATGTATAAATAAGGAGGAAGTGCTGACTGTCACTGTGCATAGAATAATTAAATGCCTTGTATGTGATATATTCTATGTAGTCTAGTTTAACCAGTCAACTTCCCAGAATTGAAAATACTAAAATACTGCGTAATGCTTTGAGAAAAAGGGCCACTATGACAACTCGAGGAGCAGGGTTCCACCAACACAGTCGAATACGGATACAGAGAAACACCAAAGAAACAGGTTGAGGCTTCAAAATAGCTGGGATGATTTTGGTTTAATGAAAAACATACTAAAAGCCCACCAATCCAATCACTCACCCCAAAAGCACCATCAAAGAACCTCTAACGGCAACTCTGAAGAGACTGAACACACGACGTGACTTGACTTGATTTGAATGGCTCCGTTGTGCTGTTGAAGGGATCTGGATCTGATATTTGACAGCAAGAAGCTAAAAAGGGCTACAACTACAGACACATACCATACTGACCAGATATGCCAGAGAACCCAACCTGTATTGGATGCCGGCTGAGAAAGAGAAAGTGCGATAAGAAGCACCCCATATGCTCTGCATGCGAGTCCATAAACCTCCCTGCAAGGCTTTGTGTGTACTACCAGACGGATGGCATCCTGTCTTCAAACCAAAAGAATGCGTCTGGGGCACTGGCAAATCTCAAAGACGAGAACAAGAAACTCTTTACTGAACAGCTCGAGGCCAAAAGACGCTTCCAGGAGAGTTACGTGATTCCAAAAGTCAACTTCTACGACACTGCAGCATTCAACAACCTGGGAGACAAGCCTGTCCTGGTGTAAAACGAAACTGAGACTTACAACTACTTTGGCTATCTATCATGGTGCAATCTGCGATTTGCAGAAAAGTCGCTCAATATAATTGAATTGATAACTCCTTCAACAAGACCATCGCTGACGAGAAGGCAAGGCACCTCACGCTCGATACAAAGCTCAAGAAGCAGGTTAATGAAGTTGACCCTTTCAACAAGATCCTAAACAGCGTAACTGAGGTGCTCCTCGAAATACGGCACGAACAACACCACGAAAACCTCTATAAGCTGCTACAGTTCATCACATCCACTCTGCCAAATCACAACACATCTCGAGGGATTGTCCATGGCTATGTCCATAACTGCCACAACATGACAATAACACCACAGAATGCTGAGA
>JAJLVY010000264.1:0-13535 GCA_030570475.1 Liangdongia dendrica
TAATTCGATTTTAAAGGATCACTGAGTTAAAGTCAATCAGACTAATAAGTTAATTAAGATAGAACAGTCAAGTTATGCTATAAGAGCAAAGCCCTCATGAACGGTAGAAAGTAGGAAATAATAGTAAAGATAGAAAAAAGAAGCCACTGGGCTGTTGGGGAGGATGAGCTCTGCAATCAGTGATATGTGTGTTCTTCCCGTTTCCGATTTTGATTATTATTATTATTGTTATTTATAGAATTCTATAGAGTGTTAATGCTTTTTTTAATAATAATGTATTGTAAAGCATTGTTCTTGACAATATCGGGTTTGCGTCATTCTACCGGCATGCCTGCAAAGTTTTAAAAAGCAGTGAATAACCATTCAAGAGAAGAATACAACGATCACAACAACACTCCATAGATCCCATAGATCGCAATGTTTAGAAGGTCTCTGTCCATCTCATCTAAATACAAAATCATCCAATCCTGTCCCCCACCAGGCATCAAAACACCATCCACTTTTTGTAAATGTGAGTTCCCTCCATCAAAACAAATAGATATTACAAAACCACTATACGGGACAGCTGCTGGCAGATACAAAACAGTGCTGGTATATACTGGTTCAGATGCATCATCATGGCCCTCCAAGATTGAATTTGAACCAGGAACTATTGCTTCAGAGTTTTCAAGGTTTAAAAGATCAGTGCTATCACCAATGCACCCTGTTGTTATTTATAATAGCGATCTCGAACCTCCAGTTGATTTACAAGAAAATGAACATTGTGTGTTGGTGTATCCCGATAACAAACTCTATAAACTCAAAATGGACGAGGTTGCTGATTTCATGAAGTCTGAATTGACACCACAAGAAACAGAAACAAAAGCTTCATCATTCACACCAATCCAACATGAAAAGGAATTAATACTGATATGTGGCCACACGGCGAGAGATATACGCTGTGGCGATATTGCACCCTTACTTAAGAATGAATTCACACAAGTACTACAACAAAGAGGTTTATTACAAGACTTTGAAATTGGTCTTGTTTCTCATGTTGGTGGGCATGCTTATGCCGGTAACGTTATTTATTACGATAAAGATGGGTTGGCCATCTGGTACGGTCGTGTCGACAATTCACTTGTTGACGGTATAGTACAGGAAACAATCATAAACAAAACCATTATTGAAGATCTATATAGAGGCCAATTTTGAAATAGGCAAAGTTTTCAAGCAGACATGGATCTAATCTCATAAATCTTTTTAGAAACTTCCCTAGGAGTCTTTTCAACCTGTGTAGCGATAGACACTTGCAGCTCAGCAGGCAAAGTGTTGAATAGTTCAATTAAATCACCATCAATCATACTCTTGACTGGGGCATAATAGCCTCTATACACAACATTGATACGCTCAGTCAAATCTGGAACTTCAAGCCTCATCACTTGTTGCAGCTTGTTGAAAAACTTGATGTCACTTCTAGTGAGTAACGGAATCAACACTCCAATTGTGCCTTGGATACCAGCATAAACAGCAATATCTTTACCACCAACAGTGAATGAGCCCTTATCTAAAGACATTGGAATATCTTCAATGTAGAAATTACACAAGTTGGTCAACTTGTTTGGAGCACCATTCAAGAACTTATCCTGCATAGACAAATAGGCTGCATTCTCACTATTTGCAGATACCTCTTCATTGCATCGCAGCACGAATAAGTTACCAAATTTGTCACCACCAAGCACAGTGTTGTAATCAAGCATTTTCAAGGAAGTGATATGGCGCGTCAAGTAATCATCTGCAAACGGTACAAACTCATTGCTGTGTGGTCTGTAAACAGCAAATATTATACTCTCTCTAACATCACCAATGACAACTCTCAACCCTTGAGTATCCAATCTCACAATTTTGGTAACATTGAAAATATGTGAGTTGGCTTTGCTCAATAGTTGTTTGATACCAATGTCATAAAGTCTCAATGTGTCTTTTATACCAGCAAGTAATTTCCCTTGGAATTCAACCAATGAGTAGCATGGTGCTTGAATCTTGGTTTCATGGACAAAATTTAGATTCAAATCATAAACTTTCAAAAAGGCATCAGTAGCTGATTGTGTGGAAACAACAACAAAGGTTTGTTTCTTTGAAGCAAAATGAATAGTCTTTATAGCCAAAATTGTAGCATCAACTTCAACTCTGTTTTGTAATTCTCCATCATTAGAATTCACATGCTCCAAGAAGGATCCATCAGATGAACTTTCACCAATTATTATGGAATCTTCATATTTTACCAAATGTCTTGGTGTTGTTGTTAGTTTGATGGAGTCGATTTGGAAATCATGTTCTAAATCCTCAACACTAAAAATCTTCAATTTGCGTTTGAAAACACCAACAATACCATTGATACAATCTTCACTGTTGAAAACTGCAGCATATTTTAGTGGATCAACTAACAATGAATTTATCTTGAATTCATTCTTTGAATCAGATATGACCCATGTTTTGTTTGATATAGCTAAAACAACGTTTTCATTACCAATAATAACCTTGTTCAATTCTATTGAATTATTGCCCAAATATTTGGTTCTAGTATCTGATAGCTGACCAGTGCCTTCATCTAGCAATGTTCTAACATAAACGCCGTTTTCCAACCCAATGTTAACAAACAGTTGATCATTCATGCTCAAGATTAACAAATCAGTAGGCACGGAACTTAGAGCTTGTAGAGACATTGATTCCAATGTCGAGTCTGGATCCAATGAAAACACTCTGATTGTAGCATCACGACAGCCAACAACAAGGAATGACGATCTCAACCGACCTTCTGGAATATCACCAAGTGATAGCGATGAAATCTTGTCTTGCATTTCTTTTCTGTAATTGAATTCCACCATACGATCGGATTCATCAATTTCGAAATAAGCTAGTTCGTTGTTTGATAACCCAACTGCTATTTGTCTGTTTGTTGTGGTGGAACATGTGATCTTAATACCTGCTGGTGGTAACCATTCATTAACCAATTGCCCATTCTTGATGTGTCTAATACCATTAGCGTAGATTTGAGCAACTGAATTTTCTCCAATTTGTTGTATGTTGAGGGTTTCCTCTGTGATTAACAACCCAGAATCTGTAACTTCTTCGACACTCTCACCAATGGATAACACAAGTGTAGAATCTGTGAAAGAGATGACCAAATATTTATCAAATTCATCATCTTTGTGGATTTTGGAAGTCCATACTTTGGTTGCGACACCTGGAAGATCACTTTCGACGATTTCAGAGATTGGTAAACCGTACTGTAACACTCGAAGAGCTGCTGATTCTTTATTGTTTGTCAACGCGTAAATCTTTGTGAATGCATCATCATTAACCAATTTTGCATCCATTATTGGATTCAAAGATTCAATGACATCAACTAATAGCAAATTATCCAATTCATCGTTAACATTGAATGTATAGCGTTGTGAAGCAGAGTCATTGGCAGAAATAAAAGGATCATCAGATCCTAGCTTTTCAAATTGATAAAATTGTTTATCGCCATATTCAGCATCTGCAAACAAAAACCCAGACTTGGTAATGATTAATGAAGTACACACTGATAATGTATCGAAATAGCTGATTGTAAGTGTACCTTCAACCACTTGGACTTTGAAAATATCACCTAAATTTGATTGTAGTAAAAAGAAGAATTCAGTTTTCATCTTGTGTACAACACCAGTAACAATGGACACCTCCTCCTCGTTGTTTCCTTCTCGTTGAGGAATTCTAATTGACAACTTTTCACCAGTCAATGCTCTATATGAAACCAACCCTTGTGAGCAAACCAATACCCCAGAAGGGCCGTCATTACCACCTGGCACTGAGAATAACAAGTTTGCAGTGTTGAAAACTTTTTCAGTTTGTTTCCTCACAATACTGTTTAACCCAAGATCTAGTTCATAAAATGTCAGGCTTCTATCGTATTGTGACACGTTGCTCTGTTCATATTCAGAATAGTCAATTTCGATAGCTGCAAACAATGGGTTTTCATAACCCACATCCAATCCAGTTGTGCTGATAGTCAATATTTTGGATCTGTTTGCTTCTAGAGGTGATGATATTGTCAAGTTGTTTTCCAAGTCTCTGTTAAAGACATACATCAGTTTGTTTCTCTCCATAGCGGTGGCTAATAGGGCACGGCCTTTTGAATCAACAGCCAATTCAAACCCAGGAGAAAGTCTCCTTATACCAGACTTTGAATATGGCTCATTATACAGTGGGTTAAACTTGCTATTGGGTAGATCTAGTTCCATGATGGATAGATTACCGGCATCTGACGTGACAGCCAGGTAGTCCTTCCCAGAGCCTGCAATCTTAAAATTGGCAATGCTTCTAACAAGGGCGAATAGCTGGACAGTGAGTACGTTCACCAGTTTCCCGGATTCCTTATCAGCCTTGTAGACGGTCAATGAGTTTGAAGTTGCAGTGATAATCTCTTGAGCTTTCTTACCGCTAAAGTTCCCAATGCAGGACTTTATAGATGCTGTTTGGCGCTGTAGCGTCAGGTTGTACAGGCATAATTCAGGATCAGTGGACATTGCTTCTGTATATAAATTTCCAGTCACTATTTCCAGTCACTGACAGATGGAGAGCTGGGCTTCAATTGAGTACAAGCGCTGTGTTTATTTACAGCTTAACCAACCACTTTGCTTCTGTTGATGTTGATGTTGGTGAAGCGTTAACAAATTTTAAGAACCAGGTAGGGTAAATCTAAATTGTTGTCACGTGTTGAGTCAGGTGACTCGGTTGGGATTTGTGGGCAGAGAATTTTAGGCGGAGAAGCGTCTGCGGTTGGTGGATCTCCATATTTTGAACTGGACAACCCCAACCAACCCCAACCAACCCTGACCAACAACAAACTATCCAGTTGATTCAAGCAAAAAAAAAACACACACACACACACAAGAACTACTCTGTGGATTATAGAATGGCTGAAGAGATTGAAGAAGTGCAAGATGCGCGTTTGGAAGTTTACGTGCGCATGAATGACGATTTTGAGAAGGACTACTGCTTCAGTGTCGGTATTAATGACACCTTTGAGCAGTTGCTACCCATCTTCAAGGTGTTGAACATCAGCTTGAGACCAAGTGTGTTTTACCACCAGATGCCAAAGGGCTTCAAGGTGTCTTTGGATCCAGGTTACTTGACTCCCTCTGGTGGATTGTTGTTCACAGATAATGCTGCCAAACTGTCAAAGCCTGTCAAGTTGAGTGATAAAGTTAGTGACCATGTTTGGCCAGGCCAATTGATCTTGCCTATCTGGAGACTTGATGAGTTCAACTTCTACTCCATCACCCTGGGTTTGTTGTTCTGGTTGTACACTGACTTGCCAGATTATATCAGTCCAACTCCAGGTATCTGTTTGACAAATCAAGTTAGTAAAGTGTTGACTGTTGGTGCTCGATACTTCCAAATGGACAGCTTTGCAAATGATCTTGTTGCTGAGACCACTGTGAATAGTGCCTCAACCTGGGCACAAACTATTTTCTTTGTGTTTCATGTTTTGAAGGTGTTTTTCATCTACTTCACTCTATCTGCTGGTGTCTTGAATCCATATAGCCTGAACCCCCTTGTCATACACAAGATGGACTTTAAAATCGATGAAAAGAAGAAGAAGGACCTTATCAACGTTGGTTGGACTGGCTCCAGAAGAGCCACCGTCGATGAGTTTAAAGAATACTACAGAAACTATGAGATTGAAAAGGTTGGTGGTATCGTCAAGGCTAGTAAGCTCAAGTTGTTTGAGAGCTTGAGAAACCCAGGTGTCGAATTAGGCCAAGGCGAAGGTTTCCAGTCTGAGTTGGACAACAATGTTGGGGTTAAGGATTTGGAGAAATCTGCAAAGCCATTCACTTTGAATTATGAATGGATTGCACAAGTTGGTGAAGCTTTTGAAAGACACTTGAGTGGTGCAGTTGCAAAGAACTTGAACAAGGAGGTTAAAAACTATAGAAAGTATGGTGCTATGGAAACTACCGACAGAATCAAGGCTATTGTGAATGCCAGAAAGGACTTTGAAAGTAATGCATCAGCTACAGCTGCCAAATGAAGGAAATGAGATGAATATATAATTGTATAAATCACATTCGTTTTAATTATTAATAATTAATGTTGTATATTGAACTGATTGGTTGTGTTGTTATATTAGTACATTTGTTATATTAGTACATTTGTTATATTAGTGCATTTGTTATATTAGTGCATTTGTTGTGGTTTATTGGTCCTTTTCTTTGTGTTTCATCAATATCTCAGGATGATGTACAACGCGTGAATAATACCTGGGACCCAGCCAAACAAAGTCAAGACAATGTTGATAAGCAATGGCCAACCGATACCAACCTCGAGTAAGACACCCAATGGGGGTAAGAAGATGGCGGCGATGATCTTAATGACATCAGATTTGGTGACAGCCATGATGTTTTAAAATAATATTGTATTGTATTGTAGTTTGCGTTTCGATATGCAAAAGAGAAACACAACTCACAATGAGGAGACATAAGCCATTATAACAAGAAAGGCAAACTAAAACTCATCTCAGATTGTTCATGCCAAGCTCTGGGAATTCAGTGCTATCATTGGCCCAGAAGAGGCCATATAGCCGTGCATATTTCAGTTGCTGTCAACATGAAATTGTTTCAATGCAACAGGGAATATTGAAAGCAACCCAAGAGAAGAAAGAGTTATGAGGCAGCAGCTCCACCTTTCGAATGGATAAAGAGCTTGAGCCCCGTCCATGAGATCACACACCATAGCCACAGGCTGCAAGGGACAGTCAGAATGGCATACATGTAGTAGTTCTCCAATGGGAAGTCATGGCCAGCTGGGTTCTTTATATGCCAAAAGTCTAGCATTGAGCCCATTCCAATGAAGAAAACCACCCATGTCGCAACCAAGAGAAAAACGCCAGTCTTCTGCAGTTCTGGTGTGATTTTCTTTTGCACGCGCTGCTTCCTGTTCTTGTGTGGGAGCAATGGGAGCACTTGGACGTCTTTGCCAGGCATCATCATCATCATCATCATCAAGATTTGGCCTTTTCTAGCTAGGTCTTTGGTGTTGACTTGGTTGGTAGCTTTTGTTATTACTGGGGGAAGATCTTTGTTGACTTCCTAATCGGGTAATTATAAAATATTTCTCTGTATTTCCAAAACAAAAAAAAGAAGAGTACATATCATTTAATATTTAATACAAGGGCTATAGACAAATCTTGGTCAATGCAATGAGGGAACTATCCTCTACTCTTGTGCCGGACGGTATCTTAATTTCACCGTCGAAAAAGTCCTTTGGAGATGTAACACCTTCAACACCTTCCTGTTTCAACGACTCATCCAGATAGCCCCATTTACTAACAACCAGCAAGATATTCCCTGGTGCTTTGGCTGTAGCATCGCTTAGACCAGTGCTTGGTTTCTCATCATGCTGGAAGTAGTCACCTCCCTTGACATAAAAACTCTGCGTGTACCCATCTGGATAACTAGACTCTGTAAAGATGGATGTAAATTTGGAGGCAATACGCACATGGTAGCCATAAGACGACTTGGCTCCAACTTGGTCCTTGTATGCTTCGATTGGACTCACAACTTTCTTCGTCTCAGTGTCCACAGTGACTCTAACATTGGTTGGGACCTGTTGCCCTTGCAGCTCCAAGTATTGGTCGTATCCAATGTTCACGTATTTGGTGTTCTTTAGGGGAGCGTGCTTCTTCGACTTGTGTAGTGGTTTGGACACTTTGCCCATTGTCACAGTTAACCCTTCTCTGTATTTCGACTCAACTTCTGGGCTCATGAATGGCAGCGTGGTTAGTTTGGGGAAAGTCTTTGCATATTGAAAGTTTGAATGGTAGTTTTGTCTAAAGATGGTTTTCACCAAGTATGGAGGAGTTACAAAGTACTGTAATATGGTGGCAACAGTCATGGCTTCATTGGAGATTTCTGGTTGATCTGATGCCTTTTTGGCTGTAGCAGTAGCAGCAGCATCATCATCATCGCCAAACTTGATCTTCTTCTTTGCCATTGGATCTTTTGGGAGTTCAACAACTGGCTCAATCTCTTTGTAAGTGTCCATTACCACAATCTCGCTGACATTGTATATGCTCGCAACTTTGGCAACTTGGTATAAGATGGCTGTAGCTTGTTGTAGATTCTTTGCATTTGCTGCATTGATAATGCTTGTAGGAATACAAAGCGAGTAATTGGTCTAAAAAAAAGAAATATGTGTTAAATTTGATAATACTTATGCAAAATAGAATCCTCGAAGTTTGGTACTAACCTTTGCACTCATTGTACTTGTTCTTCCTTATCTTTTATATCTTTTCTTGTGTTGCTAAGCTCATCGCATAATAAAAGCTACTCTGAAAATTTTTAAAAATGTTATAAGCAGCCTGCATGGTTGTGCAGCCCTGGTCCGATGAGCTACAGTGGCACCTTTCAAAGAAACAAAAGTGGACTGTAAACGTAAACAACATTTCCTATACACTCTAGTGCTCTCCTGGATCTCTATACTGACGCAATCTGTTTTTCCAGAACGCCTTTTGGCCTGATTGGGTAGTTGGCTGTATTTGAATAGGTCCATTAGCATCTTCAGTATCTTCTTCTGACTTCTGCTTTATGCTTATGATGGTCTTGCTGCTGCTGCTGCTGCTGTTGTTGTTGTTGTTGTTGTCTTTATCTTTGGATTCTATTTTGTAAACGGATCCCAGTACAAGGTCCTTGGCCACGATTTCCCTTGTTCTTCCCAGGGACTCAATCTCAGAAACTCTGTCAAGAGTCTCTTCAAGTAATTCCTCAAACCCAGGCTGTGATGCAATTTCAATAAACCCCCTCATCATCGGCACAGAATCGGCTCTGACAAAGGAATTCGATGAGTTAATGGTGAATATATTCAGGTTATCGTATTTCTGAATGTAGTCGTTTCGTGTCATGATTTGTCTAGCTCTCCATAGTGGTAATTCTGGGAGTTTGTGGTTCTTGTGCATCTCGCCAGAACGTAAATCCTCGTTAAACATATCAACAAACGTCTTCATTAGTCTCATTGCAGATGTCGAAAACTTCCCACTTTCATTCACGTCGTCATCCATTTCTTCGCCCAGCAGCCCACACTGGTTCAAGAACCACGTCTTTTCACGATCGATAATCTTGTGACAGGCATTGATGATGTCTGGTTGCTTCACAGCCTCTGATAAATGTTGTGGACGACCGCCAATCAAATCGTAAACCTGATTGGCAACAGATGGGCGCAGTTGTTCATTATAAAACTTTTGTCTTGAAATAGTCAAACAGTCAATGGCTTCAGCTCTTGTGAAATCATGGACATTAATAACTTCTAATCTGGTGCCCAATCTTTTCAATCGTTCGTACAACCAATAATCATCAGAGTTGAAAACCATGGTGACTAGGCCAGCACCACTTAGAGCTTCAGCCTTTTGCTGTAATAATTCCACAAGTTTACCACCTTCCTCGTCATCTTTAATCAAGTGAGTATTGTTGATCACTAGAACAAGAGGTTTCTGTGTTTTCCTTACTCTTTCAACAGCAACTTGCTCCAACTTGTTGAACGCTCTTTCAATATCCAACAGTGCGGTAGTATCTCTAGGCCCACGAATAGAAAACAACGAACCAATGTAATCTTCATGGTACTCAAAGTTCAAAGCTTTGCCCAGTCTTATTCTAAAGATTTCAGGGTCTGAATGTGCATCTATAAATGCGACATTCAAGCTATCAACATTCTTCATGGCTTCCAAAATCATAGAGCTCTTGCCACAACCCTTTTCACCAGTCACTAGAAAGTATCTCCCAGACACCTCACCAGCAATGATTTTGTTGATGTACGCCTGCTGTGGTCTCACCACCCAGTTCCCATTCTGTGTCGTGCGCTTGTGCATTGTGAAGTCAAACGCAATGTCCTCCTTATCGAAAGCAGTACTCATCTTGTCAATAACGTGTCTGTTGTAGAACTTGTGGTAAGACAACCCAGCAACACCAAGCACAAAGAGTGACGCAAACGTTATGCCAGATGTTTCCAGGCACTTGAATAATAAGGTTGTGAACTTTTTCCAAGTTTCTTTGTAATTCCTATTACTGTTGCCGTTATTGGAACCATTTCCACCACCACTACCACCACTAACACCACTGCCACCACCTTTGTTTTTGTTCTTGTCCATTTTATCATTCAACTCATCGTTATTTAGCTCTTCGATGATGGAATCGACAGGAATAAGAGGATTTATCCTTCTAGGAACCGTGTTTTGAAACGCTCTTTGGGATATTCTGATAAAACACCTTGGTGAGTACCGTAAAAGCATCATCACGGTCTCTTTTCTTGCCTCTAATTGTCCAATATTTGTCGAAATAGACACTCAAAGCTGTTCTCAAAGCTGTGTGTGTCTGCCAAAGATTTGCAAAGTTCATCTAAAAAAATCAACCCCGCCATCACCAAACATCAACCAACGTCAATCAACATCGACAATAAAGCTGCGAAAATATGCTGGCGTCACCCAAACTGCTCTTCTTGTCTTTGCTTTCCTGTGTTCTGGTATTTAAAATGTTCAAAACTTTCTGATTGCTTTTCACATTAATACTGTTTTAAGAACCACATCCCTCCCGTCGTATGGGTCCTCTTTGACTTCATCTTTGACATCATCACATTTTGGATAAGAGTGCGTAAAGGCATAAATGATTGCTTACAACTCAGTTTTTAACATCCGAATGCTTATATTAACACCTTTTTTGCTTTAGAAGACGTTTTCTGTTCTCAGGCGCAAGAGTCCCATCTACCTTGCAAAGAGATCCCTGCAGAATGCTCAAACCTTTGAAGAATGGAAGGTTGCTGCTGCCTATATGGACAAGCTGACAGGGTCAGACGTGTGGCGACACAACTTCACGAGCACCAATTATGACTACCAACTGGTTGCTGAGAGACTGAGGGCGATCAAGGACGCTAGAGAATGCGGTGATGTGATGCACCTCGCCAAGCTGTTTCGAACAGGTGGGTTCTTGAGAAACTTTGGTGGGATAACCACAAGAACGCTGTTCAACAGAAGTTATATGGGCACAAAGACGTTGATTGAGGAGTACATTACTGAGGTTTTGCTGTGCTTGCACTACTTGGACGATGTGGAAGTGTCTGGGGATTTAGTCACTATCAACCAGTTCAAGCTAGACTTTTTCCATGATGGACGTATTGCCTTTGGGAGCACTGCACTAGTGCTTCAAGGTGGGTCTCTATTTGGACTGTGTCATTTGGGAGTTGTAAAAGCTCTGTATTTTAAAAGGTTGTTACCAAGGATTATATCTGGTAGTGCGGTTGGTGCTGTGGTTGCTTCGTTTGTGTGCTGTTTGACTACTCAAGAGTTGACATCAGAGTTCTTGACCATAACTCAGAACCTGTCACGTATTGATAGGCTGAATACTGATGTTGATGAGAGGTACGGGTCTGTTATTGAGAATGTTATTACAAAGGGGTATTCGCAGGATATTTTGATTTTTATGAAGTATGTTAAAGATGTCATTGGCGACTTGACATTTGAAGAGGCGTATCTCAAGAGTGGTAAAATTCTGAATATTATTGTGCACCCATCAGACAAGTCTATTCCGTCATTATTGAACTATGTGACTGCACCAAATGTGATTATCTGGTCTGCAGTGTATGCCTCTATTGGAACTGGTGTCTTGTCGGATAATGTTCAGCTATATGTCAAGTCGCTCGATGGAGCATTCATGCCGTGGAATAACAGTACTGAAGCCAACGTGTTTTTAACCCCACAAAAGGCTAATGAACGTGGTCGTCCTGAGAGTCCATACATGCGTGTGACTGAGTTATTCAATGTGAACAATTTTGTTGTGAGCTTGGCCCGTCCGTACTTGGCCCCATTGATTGTGAATGACATCAAGCACCAGAGTAGCTGTAAAACCAAGAGACTGTTCCAGAGACTGGTTGGTATGGAGCTGCAGCACCGGGTGCAGTTGATGGACCGGGTTGGGTTATTGATGAATGTGGTTAAGCGAATGGCTGTTGATGAGCAGACACCGAAAAGTTCGAGTGATCTTACTATTGTTCCCGAGGTTAGCACGTTGGTTAAGGATTTCAGCAAAGTGTTTGATGTGCACCGTACTATGGAGAATATTCCATACTGGATTTTGGTTGGTGAGCGGAGCGTGTGGCCAGTGCTGCCTATTTTGTGGACGCGATGTGCTGTAGAGTTTACGTTGGACGATATCTATGACCGTAGAAGACGAACTACACGAAACAAGTGATGATGCTATTTTATTTATTTATTTATTTATTTATTTATTTATTTAATGATTATGATTATGATTATGATTATGATTATGATTATGATTATGATTATGATTATGATTATGATTATGATTATGATTATGATGTGATTGATGTATGCTTTCATCTGTAGAATAGTTTTATTGTTTCCATTGAAGCAAAATATAGATACTCCTTTTCAGCAACTGCTGGAGTTATTGGTAATGGACCTTTAGTTATGGTCAACGTACCGGTGATGTCTTTGGCTCTACCAGTATCGAGTGGTCGTAGTGTAATGTAAACGTTTGAACGATGTAATGTTCTCACTAAAAAGTCTAGAGTTTTAAACTCTGGGAGTGTTTCTGTCTGTTGTGGTGGTGGGGTAATCAGTTCTTTGTCGGCTGCTGATATTATGAATAAAGAAGAGGAGGAGGAGGAGCTAGCTCTTGCTAATTTAGTGATTTGTTGTTGTAATTGGATGGAGGTGATTTTAGTTGCAGATAGCAGGTACTCAATGCCATCGAGGATTATAAGTTTCTTGTTATTGGATATGCTGGATATTTTCTGTGCAATGTCATCGAACGTCTTGACAATCTGCTCAGTCTTTGTGTGGTTCATATGGAAGTTTGTGAATAGATCGATAAAGTGGTAGTGCTCATGTTCGCTCAAGTTACCAGCCCTTCTCAGCTGTTTCTCGTAGAATTTCGCATCCTGGAGGAACGACACGAGCACCACGTCAGCTCTCACATCCTGCTTGCTTCTGGCATTGTCATGATTGATACAGCATGTGTTTTGCAGTGCATTCTCCACGAGTATCCCAACCAACCAGCTCGCTGATGTTCCCTGTGAATAAGTCGCTAGCCCTAAACCACCGCTCAAAAACTCGTTTGAAAGGATGGAGTGGTCGTTGAAAATAGATAAGTCTTGTTTCTGTGACATTTGGACTGTTCAACTGTTCAATCGGCTTGTTTGTGGTACTGAAAGTGACTGTTTTCGTGTGTTTTCGTGTGTTTCAATGGATTTTCAGATCTGGTGGTTTCCAACCAGATTTTTTTTCTCAATTTATCGGTAAAATTATAAAACGCGTTCGCGGAGGAAATGAAGAGTCACGTGATTAGATAATTAGATACTGGCGACAGTAGACGAAATCATTTACAAATCAAAGAATCTAGATGATCACTTGGTTCCACTATAGTGGAAATGAAATGAGGATATTGTGCCATCCAGTTAAATTACACCTCAATGTAATATGATTTTTAAAGATGGATCAGGAA
>JAJLVY010000265.1:0-13445 GCA_030570475.1 Liangdongia dendrica
TAGTAACCCCAACTGGTGCTTATATTCTCCTTGGGTAAGCATTATATAGTTATATGGTTTGACTTAAATTATAGACATTCTTTGATCCAGTTAAATACAGCAATCTGTGCGATTATATAAGGTATTTTATATCTAACTGAGTAGGACATTTCTGGAGATGCCAACTGATCCGATCTTTTTCTTCTCTAAAGACTGCGCCTGTAGCATACACAGTGTACTACTTAATATGAGAAGTAGTTGGTTGTTTGCTGCTGTTGCTGCTGTTGCTGCTGTTGATGTTGATACATCTATAATTCGGTTAGTGCACATTTTGGTATGCGCACTCGATGAAACTTGGTGATAATAATATAACACTAAATACATTCAAAACTCCACCACTCCCAGTTCAACAGAGCTTTACAGGTCACAGCACTCGAGAATGAATCTACCACAGACTGCTCCATTGACAAAGATAATATGGCTATCGGGATTCCTAGCCACTGGGTTTCTTTTGATTATTCTCAGCTGCGCGTTGTGGTCAAACTGGTACCCCTTGTGTGTTGGTAAGTTTAGTTAGACATACGATATGTCTATGGATCTAAACTAACAACGTTTATATGAATACAGTTGGTTTCTTCTTGGCAGCTCCAATTCCAAATGCATTGTTCAGTCGAACTGAATATGATGACTTCATGTCTGATTCTTCAAGGTTGGTTAATTCCACAGGGAATGCTTCACACAGCTGTGATTTTACTAACAAAAATTTGTATGATTAGTGGCGGCAATGATTTCGCCAAGTTCTGTACTGGTGCTTTACTAGTGAGCGGTATAGGTTAGTAGTTTGTTTGTGGTGATTTCTGATATTTTGGTTTGCTAACAACCGCTTTAGCACTTCCAATCGTCTTATATCATGTGAAACTGGTGACATTTGAAGCAACATTAATGAGTATGGCTGGTGGGCTGGTTATCTACACCACAATAATTGTATTTGGGATGTTTTTCCATCAAGGTGACGATGAATACTGAATGCTCGCCATCTTCTGGGCCTCACCCGCTATAGCTCGCTGCCCCTTATACAGCACCTTCTACAGTACACAGCACCAAGAGCTCTGATCTGAGCGGGGGTTTTGCCTGCCCAACTCTTGTTTAATATAAACGCCCTTTGCTTTGAAATATTGATGACTAAGCGCTTTATGTATGTCGAGTTTTTTAATATGTGTAAAAGTAAAAGGATGACTCCTCCCCACCGTCTTGAGAAGACCAGTCCAGTGCTGAACACATCCATTCGAGAAATGGCTGAGACGATTGCGAAGAGTGCCCGTGTGGCCTCCACTACCTTGAAGACACTGTCCAATGAAGAAAGAGCGTCGGCTCTGCAGGCTGTTCACGATGCCCTGAAGGCGAGCAAAGAATCAATCTTGGCTGCGAATGTGAAAGACATGGATGCTGCTAAAGAACAGAACCTATCACCATCCTTGATCAAGCGTTTGGATCTCAGTAAAGGGGATAAGTTCGATGTCATGCTGCAGGGTGTTCTGGATGTTGCTGCTCTGGACGACCCGGTTGGTAAGATTACTTTGGCCACTAAGCTCGATGAAGGGTTGGAACTGTTCAGAATAACAGCGCCAATCGGTGTTTTGTTGATTATTTTCGAATCTAGACCAGAAGTTATTGCAAACATCACTGCCCTTGCCATCAAGTCTGGTAATGCTGCGATTTTAAAAGGTGGTAAAGAGTCGTTGCACACCTTTACCGCCATGGCTGATGTCGTTAATGAGTCGCTGAGCAAATCCGCTGTTCCAAAGGACGCCATACAGTTGATTGCCTCCAGACAGGACGTTGCAAATCTGCTCGATCAAGACAAGTACATTGACCTGGTTATCCCAAGAGGTTCCAATGAGCTTGTGCGCAACATCAAAGCCAATACCAAGATTCCAGTATTGGGCCATGCAGATGGTATTTGTTCAGTTTACGTCGATAAAGATGCAGACTTGGACATGGCTGCAAAGATTATTTTGGATGCGAAAACAAACTACCCAGCTGGTTGTAATGCTGCTGAACAGCTGCTAATACATAAGGATTTGAAGAATAAAGTTGGTGAGATTGTGAAACTGTTGCTAGCAAATGAAGTTACATTGCATGTCACTCCACAAGTTGCAGAGGCATTATCATTATCGCACACAAGTGATGATTCGGCGAAATTGATCGTCCCAGCAGTTGATGGGGATTTTGACAAGGAATTCTTGTCCTTTGATCTTGCAGTTGATTTCGTTGACTCAGTCGAAGCCGCCATTGTCCACATCAACACTCACTCTTCCAAGCACACTGAGGCCATCATCACAAAAGACAAAGCTACTGCCGAGAAGTTTATGAAGGCAATCGATTCCGCAGGGGTGTACTGGAACGCTTCCACCAGATTTGCTGACGGGTTCAGATACGGGTTTGGTACCGAGGTTGGGATCTCCACAAATAAGATCCATGCGAGAGGCCCAGTTGGTCTTGAAGGATTGGTCATCTACCAGTACCAGATCAGAGGCCATGGCCAGGTTGTTGGTGATTACCTGGGTGGTGGTGGTGAAAGAGCCTTTGTTCACCAAGCCTTGAAATTTTAGAAAAAAAGCAAAGGGCCAAACAAAATAGTACAAATATAAATATATAATGTTACACATACACATACACATACACATACACATACACACACCTCTATATCATCTTGTGACCTCCACTGGTGATATTATATTACGTAATCTCAAATATTGGCCAGACGCATATAAATGATATAAATTTGTGTAGGGGAATGTTTATCAACAACAATTCAAAACAATTCAAATAAACCCACAGTAATGATTTCAGTATCGGTGCCTAACACCTCCACGAGCGACGACAATGTGTACACCCTGTACCACATCTTCATCAAGACGCCTGCGCAGTCTTATGTTTTAAAAAAGCGGTATTCTGACTTTTTATCGTTGAAACAAGAGTTGGAGTCGCTGTATTCAGACCACCTGCCCTACCCGTTCCCACCAAAGACGTACTGGAGAAAGACGGTGAACAATGCAGCACTGGCCGAGGAGAGACGGGCTACGCTAGAAGTGTTTTTGCAGCAGATTGTGGGTGATGGTGTGAATATAAAGTGGAAAAAGTCGCTACCGTTCAGAGAGTTTTTGAACTTGCCACCAGGAACATTTGCCAGTGTGAACGACTCTGCTAAGGAGAGCGCTAACAGTGCATGGACACTTGCCTCCGCGAACAAAGATGAGCCCATAGTGGACTTGTCGCTGTGGATTGATGTTGTTAGGGAATGCAAGAAGCAACTGGAGGAGGCTAGATCAAAAATGTTTATAAACCAGAACGATGCACGGAAAGGGCTGATATTGACAAGAGCCAAGTTTGATGGTTTGACGAGAGGCCTCGAGGCTACAGAAAGCCGGGGCGATGTTGGGGAAGGTGAGCTCAAGAGACGTCAAGAATTGCTGCATTCCTTGAAAAGAGAGCATGAGAACTTGGAAACACTGCTGAGCAACGTGAACAGACAGCCTGAAGCTGAAAGAGTACGGAGCAGCCCCGGCAGGACCGGTAAGCAGCAGCTATTCAAAGGACGTGTCATTGGTGCACCTCAGGAAACTGTCAGAACTCGCGGGGCTGATAACGAGCAGCTGCTGCTAATGCAAAGACAAGACCTGCAGGACCAGGACCATGAGATCGAGCAGCTGAGGGTGAGTGTGCAGAGGCAGCGGGAGATTGGTGTCGCCATCAATGAAGAGCTGGCGATCCAGAACGAACTGTTGGACGAGCTGGATGCCCAAGTTGATCACACGAGTGCCAAGTTGGCTCTTGCTCAGTCGCAAGTTGGCCGATTTACATGAAACCAAAGAGAATACTACCGACCCAGACCCATCTGGGCACCCTACAACCCCGCATAGGCGGCCTCTCCTCACAAGAAATGGCTGAATACACCTGTTTTTTTTTTGATTTTGATTTTGATTTTGATTTCGTAGAAAAAAATTCCGTTTCGAAGATCGCGTTTGTTAAAAAAAAATACCGTTGGGACATAAAAGGCAGCGAAGCAAAGCAAAGCAAAGCAAAGCAACACCAATCGGAAACGCTAGAAAAGACTATGACCACCCAGAAGGTACACACAGGCAGAGTGCAGACACTGACAACCGAGCAGGAGTGGAAGCTGAAGGAGGTTTGGGCCCATTTTTTGCAGTACTGGGGCACACCAGTGACACTTCCATCTGGCGAAGATGCACCACCAGGCTCCACAGCAAGCAAAAAACAGCACCACCAGCACCGTCACCACCACCAAGCGGACCACAAGGAGGTCAAGACTGAAAAAAATGAGAAGAAGAAGGGGTTCATGTCCAAGTTCCGTCGCACCAAGAACGCCAGTTCCGCAGCTAGTACTAGTGCCAGTGCCAACGATGACAACTCTGACGTATTGAGTACCATCACCACCAGATCAACCAAGTCCATCGAAGCATCATATCCCCATCACATGATCCGTGACTCTTTCAAGGACTTGCAACCTGCCGATATCTACACGAGTTTCTGGGGTATGCTGAGAGCCGACCTACCAGATAACCTGATGCTTAGATTCCTCAGAGCAAGAAAATGGGACTCTGACAAGGCCCTGGGTATGCTTGCTCACAGTATACACTGGAGAATTAAAGAGTCCCATGTCGATGAGATCTTCTTCTCTGGTGAAAAGGGTGGTATCGACAAAGGTTTGGATGGGTTCCACTTGAATCTGAAGCTTTCAAAGGCATATTTCAGAGGTTATGACAACGATGGTCGCCCAATTGTCCATATCAGACCAAGACTTCACCATGCGAATGAGCAAACACCTGAAGAGCTTGAAAGATACACATTGCTTGTTATTGAAGAGGCCAGATTGATCCTAAAGGAGCCAGTGGACTCGGCATCCATCATTTTCGACTTGTCTGGATTCTCCATGTCTAACATGGATTATGCTCCAGTTAAGTTTATGATTGGTGTCTTTGAAGCTCATTACCCCGAATCTCTGGGTAAGTTGTTTATCCATAAGGCACCATGGATCTTCCCACCAATCTGGAATATCATCAAGAACTGGTTGGACCCTGTGGTTGCATCAAAAATTTCATTTACCAAAAATGCAAGCGATTTGGCAAAGTTTATCCCAATGAAGTACATCCCAACGGACCTAGGTGGTGATGATGACTTTGAAATGGAATACATCGAGCCTGTTGCTGGCGAAGATGAAAAGATGGGTGACGAAAGCACCAAATTGGAACTACAGAAGGAACGTGAAGCTATCGTCAAGAAATTCATCGATATCACTGTGAAATGGATCGAGTCAACATCTACAGAAGACTCCAAAAAGTATCTGCTACAGAAGATCAACATTGGTGAAGAGTTGATCCGAAACTATATCCAATTGGACCCATACATCAGAGCAAGATCTGTGTTTGATAGAAATGGCACTTTGGTGTTGTAAAAAAAAAACACAGATACAGAGAGAGAGAGAGAGAGAGAAATGTAAATAAATGATAAACACAACTAGAGCCCCACACACTGCCTTATAATGCTTTTTTTCCCCTCCCCTTTATATACAAATTAAGTGTGATTTTTTAATTTACGACAATAAATTCTATGTTTATTTTTTTTTGAAGTTTTAAAAAGAGTACATAAGTATATGAGTTCCATTTCCACGAGAGCGACATGGACATCTCTAATGCCATCTCTAATGCCATAAAACGATTACATAAAGGTATTTCTAAGTGGTTTGTGAACTGCGTACAACTTGAAATTCTAACTTGTTTTTTTCAGCTCTTGAAACGCGTTCGTCTCGTGAAATAACGTTTGGCATAGAGAAGCTGGACACGCTCAGCTCGCAAATCAAACAAATTGGAATCACTGCTGATGATCTGCAGACATTGATTCATACTCTTGTCCATTGTAATACTCACACCTTCCCAATCTCCAAGAAGAAATACGTCATTTCCAAGTTTCTATATTTTAACGAATTGGTACCCAGCAAATCCGTCATTGAAATCTGTGGTCACTTGAACGATAATACATTAAATGCTACAATCAAAGAGCTCCTGGTGCAGTGGTTGGTCTCTGTTTACTCGCTGCTTGAGGATAAGTCTGTTGTGAAAAAATTGTATGGTGTGCTGTTCAACTATTTAGAATTTGAATACTTGCGACCAGGCATTGCTCACTTGTTATTCTTATCAACACAACACCAGCATGTAACCTCTACAAGAATAAAGAGGATTGAAAAGTGGTGTACATCGTTTCCCGATGAGTATTTTACAGCCTTGCTGGTGCTGTACAAACAAATTAAGCCTGGATTGGTCCAAACAGGTTATAATTCGTTTATAATGTCATCCCGTCCAACAACAAAACTATTCGCACACCCAAACAATCAATACTTGCTGGATTTAATGGTTCTAAACAAGGACAATAGAGATGTGATCCAGACAACAAATGAAGAATGGAACTATGCATCTTCATTTGGTGTAAACTTGAAAAGAAAAAGAAAGAATTCATGGCTTGCATCCACTACTAATACTACCATTCACATTCATACAATGCAACAATTGACTTCTGAGATCAACACACTTACACCTCCGCGTGATTTACTGAATGTCTTAATGGATGAATCCTGTTTTTCAATATTTCTACTGTTTTTAAAACATGGTAATGATGATGCTTGGGATAAAATATGCCACTGGATTGGCTTAGCACTAGATGATTGTGCATCATTACATACTCAAGAAAGAATTTCACTGTTTAACAGTATTGAAAGAGTCGTGAACTTTCGCAATGAAACCCCAAAACAAGTTCTGAAAATGGTGTTATTGAAAGAAGAGATGGTTACAAATGAAGTTGTTCAGCTTTACGTTTGGAAGTTAGTTAGACACTTAAAACCATCAAATGGTATATCATGGCTCCATTTTAAAAAGCTCATTAACCTATTTCACAAATTATCAAAAAACTACCCTGTTGACTGGTATTGTGTCTTTTTACAAACTATAGAACAAATGTGTTTAAGTTGGATATACCAGTCCAACCCCGTTGAAGATCAAGATTTATTTGAATTGATTTCAAAAATTTTTGGATCAATATCAATTCATTTCACAAGAAAATTGATCAGTTCAAAATATAACAGAAACGTGGCACTTGCAGTCATCTCATTCATGAAGATATTGAGGGAAATCCCACCAGAGTACATCAAACCACAACATGCTGTTTTACCACAGCCTCTGCTCAATGCCATGTTCTTCATGTCTGATCCTATCTGCATATCAGAAACTTGTGGAATTATGAATTTTTCCATGGATGTACTAAATAGTCAACAAAGTTCTGGTGATAATGATGATTATATCGATTTATACAATGCACAGGTTGTTGATGTATGCAATATGATTTGGAGAGATAAGGCATTTGATACCAAGTCTAATAATGAAGGGCTTGAAACAAGCTTTGGATTAACTTCAACCTTTTTGAACTCCCTCAAACCAAGAGTTACCATTTCTGAAAAGAACACAACTTTTGAAACTTACTTCAATTTACACCATTCTCCAGCCTTTGCGCTTGAAACCGCAGAAATTATTAGAAAGTTCGAAGATGATGATCCAAAGTGTGTAACCAGGCTACAGGGACCATTGACAAGAGAAGCATTTGATGCATTGCAAAATGGTAATGATAAATGGCTGGATGTAACGTATGAAGACCTGCGAGTTAACATACTCAGACAGCTGGATGCTAAAGGGTTTACAGGGTTGGCTGATTTGCTGTTTTCTCATTTGAAAAGTTTACTAAACAAACGATAGGAATATTAATGATAACGATATAAAAAATTTTTGATGTGTATGTGAACGATTTTAATTAAAACAAAATCCCCTTTCTATGTACATTATTATATGACGGTTAATTTGTTGTTTCTTGTGCTTATTTCGCAGTGTTGATTATTAAAACACCTGGCTTGATGATAACCTGTTTTATTTCCTTGGTGCCAACAAACTTGTTAAACTGAGCATTTTCCTTTGCGGCCTCAACCACTTGGTCATTTTCTGAATCTTTCTTTGCATTAAACATGTATCTCATCTTACCGTTAATAAAACACTTGAATGGAACCAGTGTCTTTTGTTTAACTGGTTCTAACTCTGGCCATGACTGATGATGAACACTAACCCATTCCTGATCTAAAGTCTTTGATAATGCTTCCCAGCACTCTTCTGCAACAACTGGTGTAACTGGTGCTGAAGCAATTAACAGTTTTTGGAACGATGGAACAATCACATTGATATCAATATTCTTGTTTTCCAAAGCTGAAACAATCAATAAGGACCATTTCATGTAATCGGAAACAACAGTATTCAAAGACAATGTATTACCCATTGAATCGGAAATGGAAGCTAGGAGTGGCTGCCATTCACTATGGAATTGTATTTCATCGTCATTCCACGCAATGTGTTTATTCAAATCGAGCTTAGTCTTTTCTTCCTCAATCGATTGGCCAATTTTCACCAAACGACGTAACCATCTTTCAACACCAACAATTTTTGTCTCACTCCAACTCAAAACATCAGCGATTGGGGCTTGGAATAAAATATGAGCTCTTGTTGCATCAGCACCATGTGTTTCAATACATTCAGTTGGGTCAGCACCATTGTACTTGGACTTTGACATCTTTTCATATGTGACAGTTGGTGTATTATCAGAACCAATAATCACTGGTGAAGATGGATTGGTTAGATCAAGTTCATTTGGCTTTAAGTATCTACCATTTTTTGGATCTTTGTATGTGGCACCATGAACCATACCTTGAGTCACCAACTTTTTAAATGGCTCACCATTGGTCTTGGAATCCCACAATCCTGCCTTTGCTAAAAATTTTGCAATAAATCTGGAATACAATAGATGCAAAATCGCGTGCTCAACACCGCCAATGTAAATGTCAACAGGAAGCGAAGCGTTAGCTTTTTTGCGATCGAATGGAAGGTTGGTGTTGTGTGCATCAGCATAACGGAAGTAATACCAAGAACTATCAATAAAAGTATCCATGGTGTCAGTCTCGCGCTTTGCATCGCCACCACAGCTTGGGCACTTCACCTTAACAAACTCTTCAGTTTGGGATAATGGGTTGCCTTTGCCAATGAACTTTGTGCTTTCTGGTAAAAGGACTGGCAAGTCTTCATCTGGAACAGGAACTGTGCCGCAAGAATTACAATGAATAATTGGAATTGGAGCACCCCAGTAGCGCTGTCTGCTAATCAACCAGTCTCTGATTCTAAAGTTTGTCTTTGCTGAACCGACACCAGACTCTTCCAAATTTCTTATCATTTGTGTTATAGCTTCAGTGACTGTCAACCCTTTCAATTGACCAGCATTCTCATTCATTATACCACTTTTACCCACCAGTGGACCCTTGCCGTCATAAGTCTTATCAGTTGGTAATGGGTCAATGCATTTCAGAACTGGTTCATTTGGTTTGTTTTCCGTCCAGAAATCAAAATCACGTTGATCATGGCCTGGACAACCCATAACAGCACCAGTACCATACCCAGATAGCACATATGGTGCTACAAACACTGGAATATCGAATTGACCTTTGTTGAGTGGGTGTGATAGTTTGAATGTTTTGATTTCATAACCTTCTTTTGAGTCTTCTGGTGAATCTTTAGCCTTCTCGACAAACTTTTGCAGTTCTGGATCTTGTTGGGCAAACTTCTTTGTGATTGGATTATCTAGCGACAATGCAACGTATTGAATGACAAATATTGTGTCTGGTCTCGTGGTGAATACGGTGACATTCAAGTCTGGTGAGTTGGATAATAACTTGATTTCAGCACCTTGTGATTCACCGATCCAGTGCTTTTGCATAAGTTTGACCTTTTCTGGCCATTCACCTAGCGTCTCTAAGTCACGGTTCAACTCATGTGCAAATTGGGTGATACCTAAAAACCATTGTTTTAACAATCGTTTTTCAACGATAGCACCTGATCTCCAAGATTTACCATCAGCATCAACTTGCTCATTGGCCAAGACTGTTTGATCCACTGGATCCCAGTTGATCTCAGCTTCCTTTCTATATGCTAGCCCTTGTTCATATAACATTAGAAAGATTTTCTGTGTCCATCTGTAGTAATCTGGGTTACAAGTTGTGACTTCTCTATCCCAATCAAACTTGGCGAGAATTGAGCTCATCTGCTTTTTCATATTCGCAATGTTATCTTTAGTCCAGACGCTAGGGTTGATGTTGCGCTCAATTGCAGCATTTTCAGCTGGTAGACCAAAGGCATCCCACCCCATTGGATGTATCACTTTAAACCCTTTCGCTCTGTAGAATCTGGATAAAACATCACTGATTGTGTAAACCCTCACATGACCCATGTGTAAATTACCAGAAGGGTATGGAAATTGTGACAGTATATATTTTGTGTTATCCTTAGTGATCTCTTTGTCAAACTCAGGAGCTTGTATCCCCTCCCATCTTTTGGTCCATTTCTTTTCAAACTCAAGCAAGTCAATGTCATTCGAGTTAACTGTGGTATTTACTTGTGCAGATTTAGTAGAATAAAATTTCCTGATGCTCACAGCATTGTAACAAGATGTATTTCTATGCAAGCGCAAGTTTGCTCTCAACATGTCTTATACTCTAGCCTTTTAAGTTGGAAGTCTTGACATCTTTGTCTTAAGAAAGTTTGTTCAAATTAAACAAATTCTGACTCATCTCTTATGTAATATCTGGGTCACATGACTTGTGGTCTAACTTCACCATTTCCTATTTGGGATTATCTGCGTGCAATGAAGTAGCCATCAACTGGAAGTACTACTATATAGTGAAAGAGGCATAGAGAAAGATAAGTGCCACCCCAACAGAGTGTACCGTCATTTATCGTCATTTATCGTCATTTATTGTCATTTATTGTCATTTATTTATTACTCAACAACAACTTTTCAGCACTGATAAATGAATCTGTCAAAATGATAAATTTCTTTTCCACGCCAAACTTCTTTTTAAATTGTTTCTCAACGAACTTAATTGTAGCCAATTCTGAATATGTTAACCCACCAATCATCACTATGAATACTGTTGAGTCTTTTTGCAAAGCACCACCCAAGCCAATGTTTTTATCTGTAATCTCTTCATCGATAGATTTACCTAAAAGATAAGAATTCAAATCAAGTTCTTTCCATAAACTTCTCTTATTTGGAAATAATGTCTTTTGTAAGATTCTGGTAATCAATGGAACGTAGCCTCTGTAAGCAAAATTTGCATTCTTTTGTTCTAATAAATCAGTTGGTTGTGGTGGTGATAGTGCATCATTGTTGTTATTGTTATAAGATTCATTCACGTTATCATTATCGTCATCGTCATTATTATTTGGAATCAATTCAAACTTTGAATTCAAAGAGCTAAAGTTCTTAATAATAGCAGGATCACCTCTAATTGCAATCAACCCGACTTTAATCAAGTTTTGCATTAATAAAAACATTTTAAACCCATAGAACTCAATTATTGTATTGTTTAGAGTGATGTAGTCGCGCTCGCGTAAGCCGTTATGAACAATGCTTGTGGTGCACACTAGTCTTAGGACATCCACTATTTTATATCCTTGCATGATAAAATCCATTATTTTAGCAATTGAATTAGAGTAGCTTGTATTCTGTAGTAAAATATCTTGTTGGACTTCTAAGAGGTTGTTAAATTCCGAGTTTTCATTATTTGTCTGTAATTTGTTTAATATAGCTTCTGATATTTTTGTGTGGTTTGATATTTGTTGTTTCAATGACTCCAAATCAGATAGTTGTGATACAAAGTTGTGAATTTGTCCAATTGAATCGGATTGCTGCAATCCATCATATTGTTGTTGCAACTCTTTTGCCTTTGTATTTAAATAATCACAAGCGATACCAAAGTTGAGATTTTGAAGAGTAGAATATAGCGACTCGTGCCCATTTCCATTATCAGCAGCTGTGTCTAGAAACACAGTTTCACCAGTATGATCATCATTGGTATCACTAGTATTATCATTACCATCAATTTTGATAGAATTAATATCAATGCCATAAACCTCATCAATTAGTCCGGAGTAGCTCAGCTGGTTCAGTATAACGGCCAAAAAATCCAAATTTCTCTCCAAGACAATCAAATCTGTTTGTTTTCCAGATGAATTTGAGTTTGAACCATATAACCCACTGGTTATTTTCAATGATTCGGCTTTTTGCAATGAGGTCATTGTACTGATGTGATTATTTCTCAAGTTTTTAAAGATGGAGACAAATTTGCAAGAGTTCAACCCCTTTGCCATGGTGTGTGTGATCGCTAATTGTGGGTTTGCAATTAAGTAATCATTTAACCAGCTTGCCAATTTGTAAGGGATATTTGTTGTTTTTGATAGATATAGTGAATCAAATTCATGTAAATTCAAGTGTATAGTGTTTTGTTTTGGATTGAATATGAACAGTTTCCATGCCTTGATTGAATTTAGATCTCCATATATGGATAATTTTTCCAATTTATGTTTGAAAGATGTGAATAAATCATCAGTTACTATCAAATCAATTTTTAAACCTGGATTATTTGAAAGCAGTTCTTTGATTCTTTGTTGCAAGATTTCAATATTTGTTAGGTCAGACCTTATCAAAAAAGTGATGTTGTTGCTTAGATTTGATTGATTGATGAGATTCAAGGATTCATTAAACCAAAAGACGTTATTAATGTTTGTCAACTCTCTTAATTTCGAAAAGGGAACCAAAGCATTGATTGAGGAAGAGAACGCCTTTTCAATGACCAAAGATTTGTTATGTTTACCCAATGCGGAGAGTAAATTTTCTAGAGGATCAGACATTTTTCCTCTTCTGTTGACCGTCTTATATTGTTACCGATTGATCTGATCTGGATCTTGTGTGTGTTTAGTTTACTATTATTATTGGTTTAAACTTCGTGTCCATCCACCAAATTATTTTAGAAAAATGTTAGTAGACCCTAATTGTTAGACTATTCGGTCTAGTCTTTTGAACTGTCACTGATTTTTTTTGATTTTTTTGAAATAAATAGAGACTTTTAGGGACTATTATGGGACTAAAGACTATCCAATCAAAATAAAAGGTAACATTGAAATAAGAAGTATATAAATATATGAAAAAGCGCACGCGCTCATAAACCCCACGTCTTTTACTTTGATCCAGAAACAAGAGTAACCATAATCTTGTTTTCATTTCTATGTAGGAATACGAGTAAATATTCTTTTTCCTTTCACCAATCTAGGACATAAAATGCTCGTTAAATAATATTGTTGTTATTGTTTTTCATCTTTTCTATTGTTGTATTCATCGTGGTTGTTAATTGATTGATTGATCTATTGATTGAATGATCTATTGATTGATTGCTTTGATTGCTTGATTGATTAATTTGTTGTTATTGTTATTGTTATTGTTATTGTTATTGTTATTGTTATTGTTATTGTTAT
>JAJLVY010000266.1:0-13430 GCA_030570475.1 Liangdongia dendrica
TAATGGTTGAGACTGATGCTCCATGGTGTGATGTCAGAAAGACACATGCTGGCTATAAACATTTGACACCATATCCAAATGAAGCATACCCAGAAATTATCACTAAACAATCACAAGAGTTGAAGGAAGAGGAGGAAGCTGAAGAAAAACAACCCCCATCATCAGTATCACCAGGTTTAAATAAACAGACTCAGCAAAAGCAAAAGCAAAAGCAAAAGCAAAAGCAAAAATCACCAGAGCCAACTGATGGGCTAAAACTGGATGATATGCTTCCATACCCTTGTATTAAAAAGGAACAATACAACAAATACGATGAGTCCAAGAGTGCACTAATAGGTCCATTTGCTCCACCAATGATCAAATCCAGAAATGAGCCTGTTCATGTTGGTCAGATTGTCGAGATTGTTGCTAAGGTTAAAGGCGTAAGCGTTGCCGATGTTGCAAAGCATACTTATGACAACACAGTCAAGCTGTTTGAGATCCCATTGGACGATCCTTCAGAACATCCGAATGAGACTTTCTTTACTTATTGATCGATATAATCCACTACAGTGATTGGGTATTGGGTAGTAATATAAACATGACAAGCATTAGATTAAAATGTAATAAAATAAAAGTAAAACATGTATCATTAGCAGGTTCTAAAAAGCACAAACTAGTTGGAAAGAGGTTGGTAAAAAGGTAAAAAATCAAACACAAAAAAAAAAGAGGAGGATAATATAATATAATATAATAATAATGGAGTAAATGTTATAAAAATAGTATCTTGTGAGTTGGGAGAATTGAACGTGAGGGACAAAAAAAATGTGTGGGTAGAGATAAAATGGTGAAAGAAAATGAACATAACATCCATCATGACATAATACATATTAAGAACATATTGATGATGACAAAGTAAAAGAGGTGGAGGACAGACCGAAATAGTGAATGAATATGCAACGTTTTTATTTAAAGATTTTGAATTCTTTCGAAAGTTAAAGAGTTCAACATAATTAATTCTCTGGGCGGTTTCCACTCTTCAGCTAGACTTTTTCTTGTCATCTGTTTCTTGCTGCTGTTGTTGTTGTTGTTGTTCTGAGTCGTCATCTTCTTCTGTTTCGTCAACTTCAGTTATTGCACCAGTGGCATGGGAATGTTCATGGGAGTATTCATAAGGGTATTCAGTATCAGCTTCAGGTTCCTCACCATCACCAACAGGTATACCCAATGAAGATAATAGATTAGCGTTGCTCAAGTAGAAAACACCATTTTGGTTGGTCAAGATGTTGTTTTGTAACAATTGTTCAATTGTCATACCACCAGCTTTCAAGCTTTCATCTTCTTCAGCTTCTTCAGCAGCAGCAAGTTCTTGGGAGCGCTTGAACACTTCTTTGGAAACTTCTTCAAATTCATCACTAACTGGACCACCCTTGGCAATGATGGATTCGTACCATTCTTCCAAGGTTCTGCCACCTAGTAGAGCAACGATGATGACACTCATGTTATCACAACCGATACCAGAACCATTGGTGTTTGGAGCCAAACAGATATCTATTAAACTTTCACAAATTTGTGAAAGGGTCTTACAATCATTGACACCTCTTCTGACAACTTCGACAACTTGTTGGGAGGTCAAACAGTCCCAGATACCATCACAAGCCAAGACAACAAACTCGTCATTTTTGAAGTTGATTTCATGCTCGATAATCTCTGGGAATGCAGTAACAATTTGTTCTTCTGGAGGCAACTCTGGGGATCTTTTAAAATCAAAATCACCAATAGCTCTAGATAGGGCCAAGTTACCATTGACACGCCCCATTCTGACAAACCCACCAGCAGCTTCGATTCTCAGGGTTTCACCCTTGTTTGTTGGCTTGTGGTCATAAGACAAGGCCTTTGCATACCCATTGACTGACAAAATGGTTCTAGAGTCACCAGAGTTGGCACAAATAATTTGCTTGTTGTTGATGACGGTTGTAGTTGCAGTACACCCACTCTTGTCATGTACTAATTTTTCATTTTTCAAGATTTCAACATCAGTAGCCAAGAACCCATCCTTTAATGCTTGAGCAAAATCACCCTTTCTGAACGCGTCTTGGGTCTTGACAACCTTGTACAGGTTCTTACCAGTGAATTGGGCAATCTTTTCACCACCATGACCATCGTAAACGGCAAAGAACGCGTTTGGATCCTTGTCGTCTTCATAGGTGAACTTGATCGAGTTGTTCAAAGAGCTTTTAGCATCTTTTGGGTCTTTAACGGCTTCGTCGTCATCGGTTTCAGCGCCAGTATCTTGTGGATGAACAGGTTCAGGAATTTCGTGGTCTATTCTGACATCCTCCTTGTTTAGGTTCAATATGGTGGTGTGGGCATCTTCCATATTTGTTCTCCAACCTTGCATGCTAGAAAGAGCATAGGCTAGATATTGGTCACCGCCGCTCTCTGTGTGCTTGACGGTGACTGGTTGAGAAAGGATTTGACCCATGGTGTGTGGATAATGTGTGTATTTAGCGTCTCAATCTGGTGGTTTGCTGGGTTGTTTTACCGGAGCTGTTGTGTGCAAGAGATTGTTGAAGCTGTTGTTTAGATTGATTGGGTGGCACTTTTGCTTTGGAGAACGCGAATAAACAATCGATTGTCTCTCTCTCTCTCTGTGTGTGTGTGTGTCTCTTTCTCTTGCTGAATCGCCAATGCTGCCTTATCTTCCAAAGTCACTTTTATACTCAACCGAACTTAGATCTTGAACCCACTTGAAATGCTGTGTGCTTGTTGTAAAACTTGTTTAACGTGGTCAACCAGTCAACCATCCTCTTCTGTTTTTGCTCCAGTTTTTTTTTGGAAAACTTTTCCTTTCGACACGAAAATTTTTTCAGTCCGCAAACGGAAATATCTTAATCCGGTAATAATTGATCAGGTGTAGAATTTGTACTCTAAAAGTGTTGTTGAAGTTATATTTATATTGTTATTATTACATAGCCATTGGTTTCTCATGGTATCCCAGCATGTTTCTTGTGCTTGTGTGTTTTTGCTGCCGGACCCTGCTCTCCTAAAGCCTAAAGCAATCTGGAGTATCAACTAAAACTCCATCATTCAAGTGAAAGAACCACATGCGGTCAGTCGGTGCCCTGCATGTCACTTCATTTATTGTAACCAAGAGAGCAATCCAGTAAAAAAAAAAAAGCGGAGGAGGAACAACGTGTGTAATTGATTCCACTTTTGGAGCACATCACATCAGAATACCTCTCTATTCTTTTTATTTTTTTTATTCCATTGTTATTGATCATTACAAGCTCACCAGAGAAGGGCTTTTTTTTTATTGTTCACGTTATGCACTGTCAAGAACCCTGAAGTTCAAGGGCTTAACCCAGATACTGCTCTAAGATTAATTCAATGAGATCTGCTAATCATCACGCTGATCAGAATGATCAATGCCCACGGATCGCCAAGAATAACGTGCCCCTTCTTAACTAGAAAACCATACCCTGTCAATGCCCATGCTTTGTTGCTGTTGCTTTTTTTGCGCCATCTGGTTGTGTCAAAGACGAACTCAGCCATAACATGGCATTATGGTTGGGTTGACACATGTACGCTTGGGGTGTGAAGAGTTAAAGTTGGTATATATAAACGGTGTTACAGAACAGTTCTGAGTTTTTTGGTGATGGTCTGACAACAACGACATCTATCCTGATGACATTATTCATACCACTCTTGTTATTTATTAACAACCCTGGTCTCGGCACAACTAAAGCTAGATATCCACAAGATCTACCACTCATCACCAACCAAGACACGCTATGACAACTACAGACTATTAGCTGAACAGAACATCATTCCAGAATTGCTGAAAAGAGCCACATATACTACTGATGAAAATGGCAACGACCGCTTGACTGCTCCACTAGCCATCAACAACACCAACACTTCTGCTGTCCGTGTGCCTTTCCTATTTGACATTGTTGGATACTATGCAAACATTTCCCTTGGTACTCCAGGTGACACCATGCTTGTTCATATCGACACTGGTTCTTCCGATTTATGGGTCAACAGCAAGAATAACGTCCAGTGCCGTTTATCAAGTAGTAGTTCCAGGGGTCAGAAAAGAAATATACTACCGGATAAATCTTTGATTGAATATGCTAGTGATTTGGCTAGTGATTTGGCAAACAACTGTGAAAATATTACAACTTTTGATTACAAGAATTCTGAAACCTGGAAGACTAATGGTACCAACCTGAACATCTCTTATGCTGATGGTTCATATGCTCTTGGTGAATGGGGTACAGACACTCTTTCTTTTGGTGACTACACAATTGAAGATTTCTCCTTTGGTGTTGCAAATAACTCCACTGCTGGTTCAGTCTTTGGTATTGGCCATTCAGTCCTGGAATCTACAAATCAATGACGGAAACGATCAAAAATACGAATACCTCAACTTCCCACAACGTTTGAAAACAGATGGACATATTGACAAAGTTGCATACTCGCTATACATGACAAAAATTACTGGTCTGCAAGGAAACATTCTTTTTGGTGGTGTTGATCATTCCAAATACACTGGCACACTAGAAACTGTACCATTAATCTCAAAGAGTCGTCTCATAATCACTATGAACAACATGACATTCACCCACAATGACGAAGAAATTCAACTGCTGGACAACTCCATTGGTGCCTTGCTGGACTCTGGTGCCACTATGCTTGCTATGCCGGACCGTATCCTTAAACACGTTGTCACCCAGCTAGGTGGTGAAATCACAAGACAAGGCTTGATCAGAGTGAGTGGAACATACTATTTCCAAGTGAGCTGTAATACACGCAGATCCAGGTCCAATGTCTTCAACTTTGAGTTTGGCGGGAAACGAATTGTTGTGGATCCGACATACATCATTGATACAGATGAACAGTACTGTTGGATAC
The DNA here is from genome assembly GCA_030570475.1 of Liangdongia dendrica. Lineage (NCBI taxonomy): Eukaryota > Fungi > Ascomycota > Saccharomycetes > Phaffomycetales > Wickerhamomycetaceae > Liangdongia > Liangdongia dendrica. The sequence goes on from JAJLVY010000266.1 coordinate 4,897, forward strand.
GCATTGCATCCCTTGGCTCTGCGGACTTTGTGATTCTTGGTGATAGTTTCCTCACCTCAGCATATGTCGTTTATGACTTGGAGGATAATGAGATTTCATTAGCTCAGGCTAATTTTAATTCTACTGAGACTGGTGGTGAACAGATTGAACCAATAGTCAGCAATGTTCCTTCTGCTATTAAGGCCCCTGAGTATTCAAAGATAGTGAGCTTTAGTGAGATTGATCGTCCACTGAGCGGTGAAGGTTCTGCAGGTGGTGTTGCCACATCGGGATATTCAAGGTCATCTAGATCTTACTCTTATTCCTCCAGTTCAAGATCAAGTTCAAGATCTTCGGTAAAGATAAATGATGGTGAACATATGATTGTTGCTCCTGGATTGTTTGGTATTATTGCCTTTTTATTATCAATGATTTGATTGCAATTAACTTTTTCCTCATTTTTTTGTCAATTATTTAGCCAATCTAATCAATGTATGTGTTAACAAGAACATCATGTAGATTCTCAGTTTATTTTATTTACTCGAACACCTAACTATGTAATTATTTTAAAAAAGAGATTGATAACTCAGTGTTATTTTCGATTAGGGCTCTGAGATTTTTTTAGATAACAGAAATTATTTCAACTTTTCTTTTCAACATAGAAACATTAATAGTAAACTTTATCGGTTTATTTCCACCATAAATTAGTTTAAACAAGATAACGTATGTTGATATCCCTATATTCACAATAATAATGTAAAATACCCAAATATATCGCTTTTTTGATCACGTCAAAATTTATCATCCTCAAAGCTTAACAATAGACCAACAATAAATGCACTAATTCAGCTTTTTTAAAAAAAAGTTTTTTCAACTTGCTCGAAAACGCTTAGATTAATTGGAAACTTTACACAATGGGAATACTATATGATATTTAGTTTATATCTAAATTTTACTGTTTCTATTTAATTTGTTGTTGAGATATTAAGATTTTTACTCAATTGGTTGCCACGGTTTCAACGCATGTATACATATACATACAGTAACATGCATTTATATAAAGAAAACTACCACCTTCTCATTCATGATATAATTTATTATAAATGCATGTTTTAAAACTTATAGATTAAATATTAATGATTATAAATATGACTTCTCTTTATTTATTTGATTTGGGTATTTATATGCTACTGACTGTAGCATATATTCTGGCAAATCTGATCTGATCTGATCGGATACTTTAATTTCATACGCCAAGTACAATTACTGACCGGCAAGTTTCAAAGAATGGCTATAGGTGAGGAACAATTATTATAGGGAAGAATTCAGTTTTGAGTGGTAGAAGGGGCCCGAATTTGAAGTTTTTATACCGTATTCGACGAGAAAATAGTGACTCAAACAAAGAGTAGTTAAGATGGAAGGTGACATGAAATCAAGCTTGAAAAAACGTTAAAATAAAGGAGATAATACAGCCCCCTAATATTCATAGTTTCAGGTTCGAAATTGCAAGCATGCCTATAGCCCCCTTTTTGAATGAATAAAAATAGAACAAAGGGATGTGCCAATAGAAGTCTAGTTAAAGCGGAGACAACTGGGGTAGACTGTATACTGATACCAACACTGAAATTAACGGAATAACCAACAATAATGAAGTCAATGAAACAATTTCATTGTTCCTTCTTTTGCCACACCGGCAAGTAATTTTTCAACCGCTTTATAAATTGTTTTGTCTAATCTAATGAAAAACAAACAGAAACATCAAAACAACGCCTATTGATGATGCAAGTGATATGTACCTCATTTAGCGTGAATACCGACAGTTCCCTCTTTCTCAGCTCGAGAATGAGGAGTGATGAGTGACGAATAGAACTGCTATATATCCAGGAAACCCTATATAAAAAGCACAAAATCATCTGGAATGATAAATCAGGATATGGGTGTTAATTTATCAATATGGAAAATATGAAGTTGTTATGGGTGTTGTTAGGCATTGCAACTGTAACTATAGCTGATGTTGTCAAGATGGATGTTCAGAAAGTATACTACTCCAAGAACCAGGAAACATTGACCAAGAGAAGCGATGATGCTTTTGATAGTGATGAGCACGGTACTAATGTTTCCCACACGGCCAATTCCCCATTTCTTTATGACTATGTTGGGTACTATGCTAACTTGACCATCGGTACGCCTGGTGATTCGATCCTGGTTCACATCGATACCGGGTCTTCAGATCTATGGGTTAACAGTCCTGAAAATGTCCAGTGCAAGAACAAAAAGCACATCACCAAAAGATCATATCCTCAAGTGTCACAGGACAAACTTTTACAAGCCATACAGATTGAGCGTGAATTAGAGAAAATTTGCCTTGAGGTTAACACATTTGACTATAACAATTCCAAGACATTCAAGTCTAATGACACAGTGTTAAACATCACTTATGCTGATGGATCATACGGCATTGGTGAATGGGGTACAGACGTTGTGAAGTTTGGCGATTATAGAATTGACGATTTCTCACTTGGTGTTGCTAATAACTCCACAGCTGGGTCTATATTAGGGATCGGATACAAAGTGCTTGAATCATCAAATATATTTAGTGGTAACAAGGAGAGGTATGAGTACCAGAACTTCCCATATAGATTAAAAGATGAGGGCTTGATTGATAAAGTAGCATTTTCTATATATATATCCGATGCTGTGAATTTGATTGGTCAGATATTATTTGGTGGTGTTGACCATGCTAAATACAATGGTACTTTAGAGACAATTCCAATTATTTCAGATGACCGGTTAGTTGTATCTTTGGACAATGTTACCTTAAAAGTCAATGGAACAGAAACTATTTCATTGATGCAAAGAGGCATTGAAGGTGTTGGTGGTTTATTGGATACTGGTACTACACTGATTGGTTTCCCAGACAATATAATGAAGATTTTTATTGAACAACTGGGTGGTGAGTTTTCAGAAAAAGGGTTGACAAAAGTTGGTAATGCGAAATACTTTTTGGTGAACTGTGATGTTTTAGATGCTGGTAACAATGAGTTTATCTTTGATTTTGGTGGAAAGTCCATTTCTATTGATCCAAGCTATTTGATTTCCAAATCTGATGACTATTGTTATGCAAGAGTCATGTCTTTGGGAAACACCAGTTTGGCCATTTTAGGAGATGCATTCCTAACATCGACATATATAGTGTTTGATCTCGAGAACAAGGAAGTGTCATTAGCACAAGCTAGCTATTCCGAAGATGAGGATGTGGAGGCTATTATAAATTCAGTTCCATCGGCTACACGAGCCCCACAATATTCATCAACCATTAGCTTTAGCGAAATTGACCATTTAAACCCAACCACTATTACTATACAAGCATCAACACCTGTTTCACTAAGCCCAGAACCAAGCATCATTGCCACAACAAGCACTAATGATTCATCGAAAGCTGACAAGTCACATTCATCTGGTGTGGTGGTATCTACTACAGCGATTAGTACTGCTTCAAGTACAAGCACAAATGGAGTGAATACTGGTGGTCAAGTCACATCTAGTTCAATCAAAGGGGCAGGAGCTGTAAATAAAATACCAGAGGGTTGGTTGTTGATGTTATTGAGTATGTTGGTCTTGTAAATAGATATTATGTTGCATGAGTAGACCAGCCTAGATTTTAGAACTACACAGTGAAATTCTAACAAAGAGGGAAAAACGTAAATGATAACTATGATATAACCCAAAATATAACAAAGACTTAAAAACCAATTATGAACAAAACTAACAAAATAAACACAAAAAAATATACTAAACCAAATGACAAGAAAATAGAATCAACGGAAATTTAAAGGGAAACAAATGCGGTACCAAACATACACACTAAAAAGCCAACAGACAAAATCAATGAACAAAGAAGGAGGAATATTATACATTCTCTCTCTCTCTCTTCTTTTCTTTCAATCAAACAGGTTATTGTTTGATGTTAAACTAGAATCATCAGAATCAGAATTAGGGAAACTTCTATGCAGGTTCATAACTTGGGGTGTGATAACACTTCCAACAACATTATCACCATTATTATTGGCTGTTGGTGTTTCAACATGTGGTTCTGATTGTAAAGGTTGTGACTGGTGTATGGTAGGCATGGTAAATGGAGTTGGGACAGGAGCTTGTGGAGTAGTACCAGAAGAGTGAGACACTGCACTAGTGCTAGTGCCTGTCTGGTTGGTATTATTGGAAAAACGACGATCATTATTCATGGAGCTCAAGTGAGACACGTACTCTGACAAACTATTGAATGTGTGCTGAGTCTCGTAGTCATCTTCTTCAGAAGACATGGTAATTAGTGATGGTGGACCACGGTTCGCTGACGTCAGTGTTAGACCGTAGCCCAAGTCAACTTCGCTGTGTGTCTGTGGGACAGACAGCTGGTTGTATGAGGACAGTGGGAAGTAGTTGCTTGTACCAATGTCTTCAGTGTCGTTGATATAGTCGGTTGAACCACCGTTGTTTTCACCAGGATTGTTGGAGTTGACCAATGTGTCACCATTCGTAGCTTCAGTTGACGATGTTGCAGCCCCACAAACATTTGGCTGGGCATTAGCATTCTTATCCTCTTCAGTGGTTGTGAAGTGTGAGGCTGCATCTGGCTTTTCGTGTGCAGATTCCAAGACAGTCTCCTCCTCCTTTGGAATAGTCAACTTGCCCTTGTAATGAGCAGAGGCGATAGCACTTGGACAGGATCTGTACAGCTCATCAATCTGTTCTAAACTCAACCCTTTAGTTTCATAAACCATGAAATAGACGATAATGACACCAATCATGTTTAACCCACCCCAAATAAAGAAAATATTAGTACCTAATGCAGCAGTGTGATTGCCTGTATCAACAAGATAAGGTGTGATGTATGCAAAAACAAAATTAACCAGCCAGTTGGTGGCTGCAGTAATAGCGACAGATTTACCTCTGACGCTCAGAGAAAAGAATTCACCACAAACGACCCAAACGACTGGACCCCAAGATGCTGCGAACGATGCAATAAAGAGGCAGACAAAAGAAACTATCACCTTGTTTGCAATCACCGAGTCTGTGGTGACACCAACAATGGCAATGATGAGGTTGGATACGCTCATGATTATGCCGCCAAATATCAGGATCTTACGACGACCGATGAGTTCAACTAGGAAGATACCAGGGATGGTGAAGGCCACATTGACAGCGTATGTGATGAGGGAGACAATATATGATTTCCAAATGCCAGATTTTGAAAAGAAGTTGACCCCATAGTAAAAGATAAAGTTGATACCAGAGCATTGTTGGATGGCCTGGATCGCTATGCAAGTGAGGATACGTTGGAGTTGTCTTGGCCGGCCCTTCCCACTTCTAAAGCAGTCGAGGAATGTTGATGATTTGCACGACATTTCATAATCGTGACTCGCCTTTATTTCAACGAGTTCTTCAATCAGTGCGGGATCATCTGGTGGAACTTTCCTCAGTCTTGACAAGGCATTGGCAGCGCCTTCCAAATCATCCTTCTTGATGAAAAATCTTGGCGACTCTGGCAATAGAATCATACCAGAACCAAGAACAAATGTCCATATGAACTGTAGTCCCACTGGGACTCTATATGACACTGGTGTGAGCACGGAGTGTGTGCCTTGAGAAATGGCACTTGAAACCAACAAACCCCAGGTGATTGCCCATTGGTATGTAGATATAATGGCACCTCTGACATGTTTGGGGGACGCTTCAGCCTGGTAGAGTGGCACAACTGCAGATATGACGCCGATGGAGAGGCCAGAGATGAATCTGCCGACGCAGAAGAGCGGTATTGCATTTGCTGCAATTTGGCAAACGTTTCCAATGATGAATATCAGGAAGCTGGACATGATGATGGCATAACGACGACCAACTGTGTCAGAAAGCAAAGGGGCGCCCAACGCACCAAAGAAGGTCCCCAGAGACAATATTGCAGTCAGGATGGATGTTTCCTTTGCTGTGAAACTATTGTGGTTTTTGGCAAACTCGTCTCTAAAGAACTCCATGTCACTCAAGCTGTTGATCAAGCCAGTATCGTAACCGTAGATAAACCCACCGACAGCAGCAAACAGACCAACTGCAATAGACATGAAACTGGATTGCTTCTGAGCGCCTGGGATGTTGATATTGCCATCGCTTTCGATGAACACATCGCGTATCTTGCCCATTGCTGACAGCGTTTTTATGGAATGGAGCACAGTTCTTTCTTCTTTTGGGTTCTTATAGTGAAGCATGCATCCGTAGGCCTGTGAGATGTGTATATGACTATGACGAATGAAGTTTGGCGAGCGAAAAGGTTATAACAAACCTTGTAGCAGCAGCAGCAGCAGCAGTAGTATATGCGTGTGGGGATTAAATGTGATGAATGGCTAAAAACCAAGCAAAAAAAGTCTGTGAGCTGTGAGCTGTGATATGCTTTGTAAGTACTGTAGTCTGTGTTCCTAGATGTGTTGATAGTAGCGGTAGCGGTAGCAGTAGCAGCAGTATCAGTGGATTTGGTGCAGTAATCAGGCGTTCTTCTGGCGAGCTTGACATGTTCGCTGTGGTAATTTTTTCATTGCAGCAGGTGGTGTTCGGATGGATGTCATTGGCAGCAAACCGGAGAGTTCAGTTCACCTGGCAAGAGCCAGAGAGAGAGCCAGAGAGAGAGCCAGAGAGAGAGCCAGAGAGAGAGCCAGAGGAATACTCTACAGAGTGGTTCAGTTAGCTGTGTGTATTCACAGTGCATTCATTTTCATCAAGTATACATTCATAATTCGTAGCCATTCTTCTCCAGCTCAGTCTTAAAGTACTGTGCAATCTTGTGGTCAACAGCCACCTGGATCGGTGTATGGCCCTCAGAGTCCTCAACCTTGTAGTCAGCACCCAGCTTGACCAGTGTGACAGCAACATCTCCCCAGCCCTCCGCAAGAGCATGGTGCAGAGGCGTCCAACCATCGGAATCTTTAGCATTCAGTGGAGACTTGCCCTCCTTGGCCAAGAGCTCCACCAGTGGCTGAGAACCAATAGCAGCAGCTCTGTGGATTGGATACTGAGACTTCTTGTCCTTTATTCTGGCAGAGGCCTTCTCGTCAACAATCAGCAGCTTTGCAATGTCATAGTGCTGCTTGGAGGCAGCCAAGTGCAGGGCAGTTGTGCCAGTGTTTGTAGCTAGATTGACATCCGGCTTTGGCTTGTGACTCAGCATCAGCTGCACCAGCTCCAGGTTGCCAACACTGACTGCAATGTGGAACGGTGTCCATCCAGACTCGTCGCCCAAGTCGTCGATATCGATCTCAAACGGCTGCTGCTTAGCAGAGCTCTCCTGCTTGGCAAACTTGGATGGGTTCAGCAAGATGGATGCAATCTCCAGCTCCTGTAGCGAGGCTGCCCAGTGCAATGGGACCCTGCCCTCCTCCTTTGTGAGCACAGCTTTTGGGTTTTCAGCAACGATGGCCTTGACGGTGAGCACCTTGTTTTCCCTCACTGCTTCGTGCAATGGGTTTGACTCGACATTCATTACGTCCAGATCCTCTTCTCTGTAGGCTATACCTTGCTAGTGCTCTGCGAATTGCGAATGCTATGAGATCCCACTCTAGTCTGAGTGCTTTTGGTGTCTTCCTGAGTTGGTGAAGTTAGCTCTGAAGGGTAACACCTGTTTCCAGAATTTGTTTGCCACCAAGCGAGAAGAATAACGAAGACAAACCACGAGTTCCCTTTTGTTAACCAGACAGAGAGTCAGAGAGGCAGAGTCAGAGAGACACAGGCACAGACACAGACAGACACAGAGACAGAGACGCGATGAACAACAACCGTGACTGGCAGAGAATGGCCAGAGACTTCCAAAACCAGATGCGCAAGGCCCAACAGCAGGGTGGTAAGGCTCCAAAGAGCCCTCAAGGCTTGTTCGCTGGGCTGGGTGGTTTGCTACTGCTTGGTGGTGGTGCGCTGCTATTGAACTCCTCCTTGTTCAACGTTGACGGTGGTCACAGAGCTATTATTTACTCCCGTATAGGAGGTGTCCAACCAACCATTTACGGCGAAGGTACCCATTTCGCGGTCCCATGGTTGCAAACCCCATTCATCTACGACGTGAGAGCCAAACCAAGAAGTGTCGCCTCATTGACCGGTACCAAGGATTTGCAGATGGTCAACATCACTTGCAGAGTGTTGTCCAAGCCAGACGTCACCGCCTTGCCAATCATTTACAGAACCCTAGGCACCGACTATGACGAGAGAGTTTTGCCATCCATTGTTAATGAGGTTTTGAAGTCTGTTGTTGCCCAGTTCAACGCTTCCCAATTGATCACCCAAAGAGAAAGAGTTTCTAGACTAATCAGGGAAAACTTGGTGCGCAGAGCTTCCAAGTTTAATATTTTGATGGATGACGTTTCCATCACTTTTATGAGTTTCTCCCCAGAGTTTACACAAGCCGTCGAAGCTAAGCAAATCGCACAACAAGAAGCACAGAAGGCTGCCTTTGTCGTTGACAAGGCTAGACAAGAAAAACAAGGTACTATTGTCAAGGCACAGGGTGAAGCCAAGTCTGCCGA
>JAJLVY010000267.1:0-13411 GCA_030570475.1 Liangdongia dendrica
TATATTCAAGTCAAAGTTGGAACAAGTAAAGAAACAATCTGCTCAATTGAAAGAAAAAAACGAGTTGTTAGAAGCTTCAAAGACTGAATTGACCCAAAAACTTTCAACTTTGGAAGAGCAATATAAATCTACAGACTCCAATTCCAAGGACAGTCAAGCCAAACTGGACCAAATACTTGCAGAAAAAAGAAGTACGATTGAACTATTGGAACGCAGAAACAAAGAGATTCAAGAGTTCAAGTCCGAGTTTGGTCAATTGCAACAATCTAACAGCAAATTGCGCAAAGAGTTAATTGAACTGGAAACAATAAGTCAAACTACAAACACAAATTATGTTCATGTGAAAATGGAAGTTGATTCCCTAAAGACACAATTTGATCACTCTAATAAGCAAAACACATGGCTGAATGACCAACTCGAGACTGTTTCAAAAGATTTCTCCAATTACAGAAAAGAAAAGAGTATTGAACTATCAAAATTACAATCAGAATTGGATTCAAAAACTAGTCAACACAACTCTTTGAAGCTGACAAATGATAATTTGTCCATCAGATTTGATGAAGTTTCGACCAAATTGGACAACTCTTTAATTCAAATCAAGAACTTGAATGATTCCATTGCTTTAAACAAAGAGGAATATATTAAAGAATTATCATTGAAAGATAGATTGGTTAAACTATTAACGACTACTAATGATAGTTTGAAGTCTAAAATAGCTTATTTGGAAGAGCAGTTGGATGGTTCAAGATCTGAGGTTGCAAGTGAATCTGCGGTATTGAAAACTACATTGGATAATTATCAAGCAAAAATACAACAAAGTGAACAAAAAATCAAGAGATTAGAAGATACTATTGATGAATTGACAACAACAGCAACAACTTCTAACAACAGTGATGAAAATATTTTCTCGACTCCAAAGGCACCAATATTGTCGCCTGCCGCAAAGGTCATTGCTGCTAAGCATCCAGGTTTATCTTTAAGTCAGTTATACTCCGATTTCTCCATATTGAAGAAGAAATTGACACAAGAACGTCGTGCTAAGGAACGTATGCAACAACAGATTGATGATTTTGTGAATGAACTGGAACAGAAGGCACCATTGATCAATGCTACTAAAGAAAGAGCATCGCATTTGGAGGTTGAATTAACGAACTTATCTTTGGTTTTAGAGAATACTACTAAAGATAAAGAGTCTTTGGAAAAGTCTTCCCAAGAGTTAAAGAATAAAGTCAGGGATTCTGAACTTCAAATTGATTCTCTTAACAAACAAAGAGCTGATTTGGCTCGTCAAGTTCAAGGTTTATTGGCACAATTGACAATTCGTGGTGATTCTGGTGGCCCATTAACTCCTGCTGAAAAAGAAGCTTTGGATAGAATTACCAGAGGTGATAAGGTTGTTAATGAATCTGATACTGACAAGTTGATTTCACAAAGATTAGTTGTGTTTCAAAACATCAGTGATTTGCAAACAAAGAATTCTGAGTTGCTGAGAATAACTAGAGAATTGGGTGCTAAATTAGAAAATGAAGAAAAGACTTCGAGATCAAAACTAGAGAACTTGGAAAGCACTGCTATTAATGAAGCCAAGGAAGCTATCTTAACCTTACAAGAAGAAGTGAAATCTGTTGAAACTAAGTTAGGTTCTATTACTCGAGAAAGAGATATGTTTAGATCGATGTTGGCTAATAGAAGTATTGGCAATTCAAATGACATTTTGAACAACTCTGTTATTGGTGGCTCTAGCGAAGAAGTTCTGGCCTTGACCAAACAGTTAGAGACTGCTCAAAAGGATCTCTCAGTGGCCTATGATGACTTCAAGACTATTAAGACTGAATCTGACAAGACTATTGCATTGTTTAATGACCAAATTAATTCATTGACTGCTGAGAAGTCCAAATTGGCTATCAGTCTATCAAAAGAACAATCATCGAAGTTGTTGATTGAGGAAAGATACAAGGCTCTACAAGAGAATTTGAAGTATGTAAAATCTGAAACCTCTGAATTGCGTAAGAGAAGTGAATTGTTGCAAGAAAATTTAGCAAGACAAGATTTGAGAACACAACAAGTTGCTGAAGAGTTGGTGCAAGCAAAGTCTATCACTGATAGTTTGCGTGCTGAAGTTTCTAACTTAAATGCTGAAAAGAACGTTTGGAAAACAGTTGAAGCTAGATTAACTGATGAAAACAAGAGCTTGATCGAAGAACGAGGTAGATTGAACACATTGTTGGTTAACGTCAAGGTGTTAGAAAAAGAACGTGAAGAAAACAATAAGGAGTCCCAAAGACGTTTATTATTACAAACGCAATCTCTAGAATCTGAATTACAAACCTTGAAAAACAGACTAACAGAAAATGAAGCTGAATTGAAAGAAACTTTGTCAAAGAAGGATTCTGACAGCTATGCATACCAAGAAAGAATTGAAATTTTGAGAAATGAATTGACAGCAGCGAAGGAAGATTTAGCATCAAAGAAATCTACTTTGGAACATTTAGATAGCCAAATTAGTACTTTAACTTCTCAATTACAAAGTGCTACCAACCGTCTGGATGAATTTAAGAAGATTGCTGAAAGTGGTTCTACATCTGGTTCTAACAATTTGATTTCTGAGTCTGTAAGATTAAAGACTGAGTTGGATAACACAAAGCTCGAATTGGAAGAAGCTACCAAGAGTATTCATCAATTCAAATCTGTGGCTGACGCTGCTGAAGAAACCTTAACTAGCATGAACCAAACATTTGATGAATATAAGCAAACCACAGCCACTAAAATTGGTCGCTTGGAAGCAGAAAATAAAGCATTGGCAAATCAAATATCCACTTTTAACGAAGAGATTGATGCATTGAATCAAGAAGTTGTGAAAGCTAAGGAAGCCGCAGCAAATGAAATGCAAGCTTCACAAGCTGAGATTATTACACTGCGCTCCCAAGTTTCTGATAGTAACAAATTAAGAGAGGAGTATGATGCTAAGGTTGCTGTTATTGATTCTTCTTACAAACAACAAGTTGCTATTGCTGCCGAAGCTCAACAAAATTATGATAGAGAATTACAAAAGCATGCTTCTGTTTCACAGGCTGTTTCTTCTTTGAGAGAAGAATCAAACTTATTGAAAGAAAGTATCAAGAAGACATCTGCTGAAGCTGCTCAAGCTAAGGAAGAATTGGATAGAGCTGAAAAGAGCTGGGATGAGCAAAGATCCATACTTGAAGAAGAACTACGTAGTTCTAAAAACAGAATTGAAGATTTAACTTCCCAAAACCACATTCTATACAATCAAATTGACACTTTGACTAAGAAACAATCTGAAGCTACTAACGACATGGATTCTGATATTACCATGACTGATGGTTCAAATGATGAATTGAGAGAGTTGATCAGCTTGCTGCGTCGTGAAAAGGAAATCTCTGAAACACAATTGGATATTGCTTCTAGAGATTTAAAGCGTACTCGTCAGCAATTGGTCATAGCTAACACTGAGTTGGATAAGACCAGATTAGAGCTGGTGAAAATTCAATCTCGTGATTCCGATATTGAAAAGTTGTCCCAAGATCATGAGAAGCTACTGCAAGAGTTGAACCAATTGAACTTGTTGCGTGAAAGCAATACCACATTACGCAATGAGCTTTCAGCTAATGTTTCTAAAGTTAAGGAATTGGAGTTAAAGATTAGTCTATCTAATGGTAAGATTGAGCCATTGCAAAACCAAATCAGCGAGTTGACTTCAGCTAAGACCCATTCTGAACAACAAGTTGCTATTTTGACGGAAGAGAAGGCACATTGGCAACAAAGATTCAAGGATTTGTTGAATAAGTCGGAACGTATTGATCCAGAGGAATACAAAAAGCTTAAGGACGAAGTTGAAGTGTTGACTAAAAAGGTTGAAGAAGAGAAACAGCAGGCAGATAACGTTAGTGGAATTTTGAATCGTCTGAAAAGTGAATTTCAAGAGAAGTTGAAATCAAGTAAGGCCCGCAACCAAGCTACGATTGATCAGCGCAATCAAGCACAATCTGAGTTGGAAGCTTTGAAGACATCTAAAGCTTCTGAAACAGAAGCATTGACTAAGCAAGTCAAAGAATTGGAAGAGAAATTGAAAACCGCTGCTCCTAAGGGTGTAAAGAAGGAAATTGAAAAATTGCGTAACGATATGAAGAATTCCAAGGATCAATATGAAAAGAATACTAAAGTGCATTCTGAAAAGCTACGTGATGCTGAAATAAAGGTGGAGGAAGCTATTGCACAAAAGGATAAGCTACAAACCCAGGTTACTTCACTAGAAGCTGAAGTGAAGAGTTTGAAGGAAGACCTGGAAAAATCCACTTCTTCTGGTTCTGATGTTCAGACTCTTTCTGGTGAATCCTCAGAAATCATTACAAAGTTGCAACAGGATTTAGAAAATAAAACTGCTGAATTTGAAAAGGCAAAACAAGAATGGCTAAAGGAAAAAGAAGAGTTTGAAAAGGTGAAGAGTGAAGGTAAAGTTTCTGAAGAAGGTTCTCAGCTGATTGAAGAAGCTTTGAAGAAACAAAAGGTTGAACTGGATGCTCAATTTCAAGCTGAATGTGAACGCAAACTTACTGAAGCCAGAGAAACTTGGAAGACCACCATCCGTGGTGCATCTGAAAAGAGACTAGAACAAATTGCTGAAAGAAAGTCCAATGAAAAATTAAAGACTGCTGAAGAAAATTACCAAAATGAATTGGCCATTAAGCAAGCTGAATTCGAAAAGAAGATTGAAGAAGTCCAAAAGAACGTTTCGAGCAGTGTTGATAGTGCCGATGCTGAAAAGTTGAAGAAAGAATATGAAGCCAAATTCAAGTCTGAATCTGAAAAGATCAAGAAGATTGGTTTCGAAGAAGGTCGCCAAGCTACTTTGAAGGAAACACAAATGCGCTCAAAGTTATTACAATCCAAGTTGGAAAAACTGATGAAAGAAAAGACTGAACTGCAGACCAAGCTACAACAACAAACCAAGCCGGTGTCTTTGCCACAAGTTCCTCAAAGCAAGATCCCAAGCATGCCAATCAAGCGTACTGCTGAAGAAAGTGCTGGGTCTCCTGAAAAGAAGAGTAAAAATGACGCATAATAACTATTGTTTTTTTACATGTTTAGAATCTAATTGTATATTAAAGTTTATATTGTTTAAATATCATCATGTAGAAGACTGTGTCTTGATATGTCACTGACAACCACTCACCCTCATGTATACTGGACGATTCTCTCCATAGATATACATACAGTGGTCATTTTGACCTTGTTTCTGATGCCTTTGTATGCATTTTTATGTAAAACGCAGTAATCAGTTTTCCCATAATTTTGTGTTTGAAATTCTGAGATTTGATGCAACGCGTGTCCAAGATGAAAACATTATTTATTTAAAAAAGAATTAAAATGGACAATTTGAAAGACCCTAGAACTATCACGTCAGATGATGAGTTAGATCGACTTACTGATGATGAATCTTGGGTGCATCAAGATTTAAAGAGTTTGCCGAAGCTAGTCTTGCATTGCATCAATTATCTGATTTTAACAATTTTTTAGACACACATGATGATGAGCTTAGGAAGCTTGAGCAGAGACAGAAGGAGTTGTTAATAGAACTGAAAGAAGTGGAAGCGCTTATTGTTGAAGTCAAATCGAGAAAGAATAGAAAAAATAAGCTAAACAATGAACCACTATCGCAAATTGATAAAACCCCTTCGCCTAAGAAGACGTTACCATCGCAAAGGCAAGTTGAAACACAAGATCTAAATCCAAAGAATTTAAAAACGATGCTAAGGCAAGAACAGAATACTATAGCGTATTCAAGAGAAATAACTTCATCTGAGTCCCCTAAATTTAGAGAATCTACAGATCAACTGTTCCAACAGAAGCAAGAGGAAAACTCATATTTCGTGAAATTGTTGAAGGAATCTAAAGAAGAAGCCAATCAAAAGTTATTGGAACATGAAAAATTCATGATGTCTAGAGTTTACACATTTGATGATTCTCTGCAGTGTGAACCTTTTATGGTTGATGAAAAGGAACATTTTTCTGGGCAATGGATTAGCAAGCGTTATTTAAAACATGATCAGCTGCTGTCTTTCTTGAATGATAAGAAAGTGCTGAGATTGGGTAAGCTGTTTGCTAAAGTTTGTCCACCAGATTATAAAGAACCAGAATATCCAAACTGGATTGTTGTTGGAATTTTGTGCAAGAAGAGTACCCCGCGAAGCACAAGTGATAATAAAAGCAAGTTTGTGTCAATAACTCTGACTGATTTCAAATTCTCTATTGATATCAAGATCTTTGGTTCTGCTGTTGAGAAATATAACAAATTGAGACTAGGTGATATTATTGCTGTGTTGAACCCAGAAGTATGGAAATGGTCCAATGATTCTCATGGTAATTCTAAATCTTTCTGTTTATGTTTAAAGCATGATGGTGATAGTATATTGGAAATTGCAAGAGCAAAGAACTATGCAACTTGTCAAAGTTTAAGAAAAGATGGTACTATATGTGGTGCTCCAATTGATAAGTCTATTGAAAAATGTTGTAATTATCATAATGAATTGAGATTCAGAAAAACTGCTTCGAAGAGAATGGAGTTTGGTGGTACTTATAGTATGAGAGATCCAACAAAGAATGGTATTAGACAACAAGTTTTTCTGGGACAACCTGACACAAGAGGTAGATTTGCTAAAAGTCTTATGGTTGATGATAAGTATGCTCCAAAAATGGACAGATTCTCCAAGGCTATGCATAACTTTAGCAGTGCTGATGCTGGTAAGGCATTTTTCAATGATAACTTTGAGAACTTGGAAGCTATCAAGAATGAGAAGGCTAAAAAGAGAAGGATGGAGAATAGAGCTAAAGAGGAGGAGTTGAGACAAAGATTGGCAAACTTCAATGGTGGATCTTCTTTGAAAAGGTCAAGAGATTTTGATAACATGGATAGCACCACTTTGGAAAAGAAAAAGGCATTGTTCAAAACTGCATTTCCTTCAAAAGCATTATCTAGTATTGGGTATGACCCAACAGCTTCTGCTCTTAAGAGTGGGTTCCATGCTATTACAGAGGATAAGGTAGATGCCTCAGAGGTTGAGACTTTGAGGTCCATTGTTGAGAAAAAACATATTGATTTAAAACCATCAAAGGAAGAGATGAAGATAAAAAAACTAGAAATCAAACAATCAATGGATACTTTGAAAAGGATCAGAGAAAAGGCAGAGTTGCGTGATAAGGTGAAGGACCAGCAAATCAGAAGTTCACCATTGAACAGTGAATCTGAATCTGATTTAGAAATAGAGGGCAATGCTGCAGCCAGTGGTTTGGATACCAAAAGCATTCTCCAGAGTGTCATGAAACAGAAACAACAACGGCCTACAGAATAACATCTATAAATAAATAAACAATATGCATTAAATAAAAGGTCATGAAAACGAGGAATATGAAATTAGTACTATTAATTGTATGTGATGTAATTAAAACCACCATCTTATATCAACACCAGTGTCTTCCTTTGAAATGAAATCGACTAAAACGTCTTTATTCTTTGGATCTTTGATGCTAATAGACACACCATCAACAACTATATATGTTGACCCAGTATGATTATCATTAAAATGGAGTTTAATGGATGTGTTTGGTTCAAATGGTTTATAAGTTGCTCTTGTGTCTTTCAAATGGTCGTCAGAAGTATATGGAATCATAACAAACTTGTTCAAATCTGATGGGGTCATATACTCGGTATCTAAGATATGCAATTCTTGTTTTGTTAAATCACTTTGTGGTGATATTCTGTAACTATGTTCAAATTTAGGAGTACAGATTATAGCAAAAAAAGAGTGATCAGTGTTGTCATTCAACAACTCTTCTTCTCCATTCTTAATAACTGAAACAACACCTCTATAATGGAAGTCACTGGCAATAATTTGAGCAGCAGCTTTCTTGAATCTATCAAGACCAAACGGTCTCAATTTTGGTGTTTCTGATGTTGTAACAATGTTAGCATGGAAGGCCCAAGAAACAACTGTTGTGAACAACATTGACTCAATGGGTGTGGTTGTGTCATCAGTATTCAGTATCAAACTATTTTCAGGAAACTTTACCTTATATAACGGTAAAGAAAAGGATTTTGTGCCAAACACTGACTGAATGCTGGAAACCACATCGCCAAATCCAAGTGAACTTGATAGAGCATTACCAGTACCCATCGCC
Source organism: Liangdongia dendrica (assembly GCA_030570475.1). Classification (NCBI taxonomy): domain Eukaryota; kingdom Fungi; phylum Ascomycota; class Saccharomycetes; order Phaffomycetales; family Wickerhamomycetaceae; genus Liangdongia; species Liangdongia dendrica. Next base: position 8,197 of record JAJLVY010000267.1, read on the forward strand.
ACAACTGCGATATTCAACTTGGAAATATCTTTTGATTCATTTCTTGGTAATGCGTTAATCAATTCAGATAATGAGCTATCACCAGATAACAATATTATTGTGGTTTCCACACTCAAATCAAGGTTCTGTGCAAATCGTGTAATTGAATGTCTTGATTGTGTTGGAATGTATCTATGCTTGATGTTCAACTTGTCAAAAATTGGGCCCAATACTCTGTGGTAGACATCACGGTGATTCCTGCCAGTACCCGACTTAACAGAGTCTAGAACAATGATATCCACTTTCTGTGATAGATGGTGTGGAATTTTATCCTGTCTAACGACTACAGTAGTATCATTAATAATATCGGTGAGTGTGTTGGAAATCAATTTATATTCCAAATTCACGGGAGTGGATTCCTCAAAAGAGATAATCAAATTTTCTAGTGAATGATCTTCATGAACCAGTTGCATTAATGGTAGCTCCTTAATGGTGTTCTTGTTGGTACTGTTCATGCTCGAAGTTCCCCTCTTTAATCAGATCTGTGGAGTTTCAATGGAAAACAAAAATAAAAAAAATTGATAAATGTTGAATATCCAGTGGGTTGACCATATCTCAAAAATACATGAGAAATGAACAACCGTTGAAAATACGGATTTAAAAGGGATTTAGATAACCGTTAACTCCACTATTTCCTTATATAGAAACTCTATTTTTACATACAACTAGTAAGTGAATCCTAATGATAGGATTTTGTTATTAAATATATAATATTCATATTATTGAGATATGTATCTGACCAGTAGAAATAAATTTAAACTTCTTTTCAACTGACCAACATTTTCTTAAACTTTTTATAAACTCTAGGTGAATATTCATCTTGATCGCGAGTATAATCCATTTCCACAAACTCGAAGGAACGTTTTCTTGGTGTATTTGATGATTGTCCTTCACTTCTAGTCTTATTAAAGACTTGTTGATAAATCTCATCAACCACCTCTTGTACTTTGGCTATATCAACTTTATAAGTTGGATTCTTCAACTTGAACTGTAAGATCTCAACCTCCAACTTTTCAATACACAGTTTGGTCTTTTCATGACACTTCTTTAGTGGAAACAACCGGTTATAAACTGGGAAGAACTGAACGACTTTTGCAATTGACATCTCTGATGGCCATGTAGCAGTAAATATAAATGGTTGAAGCTTTTTGGTTTGTGTCATTGAATTTGTAATAGTAGACAATTTATCAAAACACTCACTTATAGCAGAATAATCAATCTTTTTAGAAGAATTTTTTGCTGGGGACCCTTGTTCCAACCTTTTCTTTGAACTTAAAATTGTTTTTGCAATGTTTGATGGATATTTATAAGCAACTGACTTGTCGTAATAATGATTCTTTGAGTTTGTTATGTATTGGCGACACAATGATCCAATATACATTTTCACCATCTGAGTAATGTTCAATTCAATAAAAAAAGGGCTGATCGAAATTGCAGTATGGACATAGTTTTCAAGGGACCAAAATGTTGGATCAATGGTTTCAAGTAATTCTAAAGCTGCATCATTCATATCAAGCTTGGAAGCTGTGATCTTTGTTAATATATTTAAAAATCTAAAAACCTATCACCAATTGTTTAACTTACCTTTACTCAAATTTTCCAAGTTATGTCTTTCCAAGGAGTCAAAAGACCCAAGCATGTTAATTTTTGCAATGGATTTAGTAGTAGTGTATGTAGCTTTATTGTTTAGCACTTTGTACTCGGTAGTTGTAGCAGTAATAATAACTCTTTTAGCTTGATTTTTGATGTTTTGTATAACAGGACAGGTCAATTATTAATGGAAACATTATCTTGTGTGAAGTAACTGCTTAATGTCCCATAAATTATTTTTTGGGAATGACACAAAACCTGCATGTTGTTGATTCCCAACAAGCAAAAACCACAAAAACCAAAATCAGAATATCAAACGGTAACAGAACCACAATGCTAAATCATAACGTTTAATCTGTTGATATATTGTATCTGATTCATGATTTTGGTCCTTTTCTTGTAGTTTTTTTTTTTCAACTGTTATGTGGGGATAGATCTGTATAGTGTGGGAATGAAAAAAATATACTTCACTATTGAATAATTTATACAATATTGACTCTTAGAATCAAAACTATACTACTTATACTACTATTTTAACCTCAAAAAGGATAAAATCAAAAACAAATTTTAAAATTTTTTTTTTTTGACAACTAATTAATGTATCTATGTTTTCAATTATAATCTGTTCTTTTAATTATTTCTAGTCAACGAAACCACTAACTGTTAGTTAGTATTGAATCTTTAGTATTTTGAGCCCTTAAATTTCCCATAGTAAGACTGCACAAAAAGTTTGATCTTTGGAAGAGACCTAAATTAGGAAATCTAGACAAAAGAACTACAATTAATGCACTAGTTGACCTTAAAACTCATATATTTCTGATACATCCAAAAATACATAAAAATACATTAAAAAGAATCTACTTACGTTTCTAAATAGAAGTCACTATTTCATTAGTTTTTAAATGTATTATTTTACTTTAATTCTAGATGTTTTCAGAACCTTTTACGTTAGAACTTAGAACCCATGTTGCTTATTAAGAAAAAGTGTGTAGTTTTTTTAACTCATCGATAGTAAAAAAAAAAGCATCATTCCAATTTTTATTGTGACACTACTTTTTAAAGATGGAGTTTAATCATTCATTGTAAGATATATACATATATTCTTTTGCCTATTGCATACATATTAATAAATACCTTTGTTGTTCTTTTAGAACTATACAAGTACCATTTGAAACCGCGAAACAAGCTTTAATCGCCAAAACAACACTGGAACCAGATCCAATACTGAAACCAAGTGATTTAAAGGTAGTATACAACACAAACGATGAAGTTTTCATTGCTAAATTTTCAGGTGTGAGCGACCGTGTGCTTAGAGTTGCTATTAGCAGTGTACTGGAGTCGTTGAAGACAGTGATTGAAACTATCGATGAGTTTGAAGGTAAAGATGATGTCTACTTAGAATCATGATTTGTTGCACATCAAGGCTATTGTGAGAACTGTTGTGGATTTTTCTGAATCGAGTTTAATCTGATTGGGTGATACTTGCATTTGGATCCAGAGAAGTTCCATTTTATGAAGTTTGAGAAAATTAAAGATAATCTTTATAGTTCATAAGGCAAAGTGAAACCAATGAATATGGAACCTAGAGTCGGAATGATGCCATTAAAAGAAAACAACAAACAACAACACAAAAGATGCATTTTCAGAAGCATCGGTTTTTGTTAGAGATTTGAAATGAACTGTGCTCAATTTTGTGCTTAATGAATATTAATGAAAGAATTGCTTTTGATGAAAGTGTAGAAATATTTAAAGATATAATCGCATGTAATGTTTATCCAAGAGGTATAAACAAATATGAATAGTAGTAACATAACACCAATGATCATGATAACAGTCCCATAAATGAAGACTAGTCCCAAGATAAATGTCCTCACAGACCACAAAGTCCACGATCAGACCCATTTGGCCCCTGTACAGACCCATTTCCTGAAAAAAAGGGCAAAAATAAACATCAGCTGAAAAAAAAGATTTGATTTCAACAACCAGTTAAAACAACAAAAACAAAAACAAACAAAAGTCTTGTTTTATTATAAGGAAAAGGCCAGTGGAATATTCTGCAAACGAATCAATTGTCTTTGCACTGCAACAAACATTTGACACACCAACAAAATCTGTTAATTCTGGCTCAAATACCGCGTGTTTTATAATTGTTTTTTGGCTACTTGGTTTCCCCTTTGTTCAGAAAGACCAAAACCCTTTAAACGACAACATTAGAAGCCAACGCACCAGAACACTAAAAGAAGAGGAAGAGTGTTGACATCGATCCAAACACACACAGTTTCTTTGTCTTGACGTCTGAAATTCACAGCGTGAACTGATTTGCTTCTATTGTTTGTTAAACGAGAGAAAATACTCCCTTTACAAATCAAGTCTCAGCCCCAGTTGAAACAACAACACAACAGCAACAGCAACTCACAACTAAAAACAAACCCAGAGCACAGAGAAATGGAAGAGAAATGTCAAGCCAGAATCTACGAAGTCCATATATAAAACAGCAAGGCGATCAAGGCGCCAGTTTTAATGATAACAGCAACATGAACAATGCCAGTCCTACTATAGCCGCCAGCAATAACAACACCATCAATGAAACAACAGCAATAACATCAGGAACTCCAACACCTACAGCGGCTCACACAAACTTGATGCCATCCACAACCCAGCAGAAACGCCAGAACTCAAACTCATTTCTGATGCAGTCTGGTTCCATCAAGAGATCAGTTACTCATCCAAGTTCGCCATCCTTCTTGGTCCAACCAGCTATACACTTACAGTCACAACAGCAACAACAACAACAACAACAACATCAACAACAACAACATCAACAGCAACAGCAACAGCAACAGCAGCAGCAACAACAACAACAACTACTACTACTACAACAACAACAACAACAAAATATCCATCAGGAATCAAGTCGCGCTACTGCGGGTACAATCACACCATCTATATCATACAATAATGCTCAGCAAATGAGTCAATTTACTCCTGCAGTGTTTGGTAGTCCTCAACAACAACAACAACAGCAGCAACAGTTTCAACAGGCATTTATCCAAGTTCCTCAACAACCATTAGTTACACCATTCAAACAGAGTGCATTCACGGTTTCTTCTCCAACTCCACAATTACCTTCTAAAAACAAAAAATTTAGTACAACATTTGTCAACAGCTCATATCAAAAGGCTGCGCGTCCAGAGTTACCAACATCGCCAAACTTATCCACAAGTAGACCAAAGTATGATACTTCAAGTTTTTTGAATGATGATAAAACTGATATGAATGATTTCAACGATTCCACATCCGTTTCATTTACTCATCAGACTTTGCCTCCCCCTTCTTCATTCATGCAACAACCCCAACAGCAACTTCGCACAATGAAACAACAACCTCAACAACCCGTGCAAGTCCTTCAAACCCAACTACCTCCTCCTCTTCCTACTCAACAACAACAGCAACTCCAGCAGCCGCACCAGCATCAGTCACATCCACAGTTCCAACAACAACAACAACAACAACAACAAAGGACACAAGTACAGGCTTCAATATTTCCGAAGGAAACAAACGCAGATTCTCCTGGATCTACTATAAG
>JAJLVY010000268.1:0-13386 GCA_030570475.1 Liangdongia dendrica
CTAGAATCATCAGTTTAAAGAATCTAGTCCCAGCAGGTTATGCTATTGAACTGGACCCTGATAGTGTTATGAACAGATTTAGAGTTGAAAGATTTGTTCTTGATGAAGGGTCAGTTAGCTGGACAGACAGAGGTGGCGTTTATTACGTGACTATTGTTGGAGAGACTGTGAATGACGAGTTTATGAAACCATATCGTGGAAGAAACCATCGTGTATAAAGAAGAGTGATTGGTGTTTAGTTTGTATTTTTAGAGAACTGTTTTGACTAAATTTAAAATATAGAAAGATTTTAAGCGCAGACATGTAGAGCACTACTGACAAGGCGGTGGACAATGTGGAGGCGACCCGCTTGTGTGTAATATCGATCCACCAGCCATCTGCTCCCGCTGTTCTTGTCTATTGATGTTGATTTTGTATGCAGCTCACGTTGGCGCAAACCAGAATAAAAAAAAATTTTTGGACACCAAGACACATTTCACACTCCCTGAAATAATTATACAGCCATACAGCCATACATAGATTCAATATGTCAGCTACACAAGAGATCCAGGATCTAGCCGATGAGTTGAGAACCGCTTTGCACCAATACCCAAACTTCCCAAGCGAAGGTATCTTGTTTGAGGATTTCTTGCCAATCTTCAGATCTCCGGTTTTGTTCAAGAAGTTGGTTAGAGCTTTCAAGTTGCACTTGGAACAAGCATTCCCAGACACCAAGATTGACTACATTGTCGGGTTGGAATCCAGAGGTTTTTTGTTTGGCCCATCTGTGGCTCTAGAAATCGGTGCTGGTTTTGTTCCAGTGAGAAAGCAAGGTAAGTTGCCAGGTAAGGTGTACAGTGCTACTTATATTAAGGAATACGGTGAGGATGTTTTTGAAATCCAAGCAGAGGCTATCCCACAAGGTTCCAATGTCATTATTATTGATGATATCATCGCCACTGGTGGTTCTGCTTCTGCTGCTGGTGAGTTGGTCCAAAAGACTGGCGCTAAGCTACTGGAATTCAACTTTGTTCTAGCCTTGGATTTCTTGAAGGGTACTGAAAAGTTGAAAGCTCCAAGCTTTACTTTGTTGTCTGGTCAAGCTGAAAAGCTAAAACAGACTGGTCTATAGGGTGTGCTGTCTAGGAACACCAAAATACATGTTAATTTCAAAGAGTATCATCCACATTCAATTTGTAACCTGAGTGAGTGAATTCATCGTGGTTTACTTACAATTACCCGTTACTAGCAATATTTTAAAAAAAAATTGAATGCTTATCTCATAATAATATTAATTATTATACATGCTAGCCTGCACTTTCTACAGAGCTCCAAGCTTGCAACGATTCTGAGTCCCAGTGTATGGCGTCTTCGCAGTGATAATTCAAAGTGTGCACGAACCGTATTTACAATCACCAACTTTTTTCAGTCGTGTTCGCGACGCCATTGCAGGTGCCATAAAATATTTAGTTGTTTGTTTGTTTGTTTGGAACATGGAAAATGAATAATCCAGTTGACTTTGAAAGAAGGAATGCACTGTACGAACAACAGGAGGAGTTGCTTTGTTCATTTATTAGTGTGAATCAATATGACAAGCTGGTTTATTACCTAGAGTCTACCTTATTGAGGTCTACAAAGAGACTACACTGTCCCTCTGCCTTTATAATAACCGTCTTGTTTTCATTGGGTACTATTGGTGATTATAACAACGCAGATGCCATTATGCAGGAGTTCAATATACCATTATCATCTAAACCAATCAATGTTCGTGCAATTGGAATCATTAGACACTTGATTGATGCTGTGAATAGATATACGATTAAGCAATTACGAAGTTCGCAAGATTCTCAACAAAGTACACAACCTGATAATGATGACACTGATATATTTGCAGATGAAGATTATGCAGAAGATGACATACTATTCACAAGAGATCAGTTGATCAAGTCCCTTGATTTCATCAAATTTGATAATGCAAGAATTCTACGGCCAAGAATCCTTCAGAAGAAATACAAAGAAACACCAATTCCAAATTCACAGACATCATTAAACAGCTCACTACAAAAAAGTATTAGAGAAAGCCCAAATGATTGGTCACCACAGAAGAAGTTGTTAGAACAAAGATTTGAAGACTTGGCAAGTTCCCCAACTATTGACTTTAATGATTCATCAGACGAAGAAGGAGAGGACGCTGGTTTGAACAGGAAATCTTATATCATTTTACAGAATGAGAGAATAGATTTTGCATTAGAACGAGAGAAGATTTGGTCTGCAATTGGTTGGGCATTGAAGTGTTCTTGTAACCCAGAATTAGCTGCACAACAAGCTTGGAAACTATGGAAACCATTATTATTTGCGATCCTTGATATTGTGGAAATAGATTTGAATTTGTTTGAAATAACTAAGGATAACCAATTGAGGAACGGTGATAATAGCGAACCTGTTTTATTTTCTAAAACGTTGACTTACAAGTTTATTCTAAGAGCAGGTCGTTATTCATGGGCAACGAAAATAACAGATGTTTTATTCACAGACAATTCTTCAACTTTCCCAATGATATTTCGTAATGAACTGACCGTTGCTAGATCTGTTTTGCTTATTAAGTCAGTTGCTGACGTTGATATGCCTGGAAAGTTGTCATTAGATTCTATATCACTAAGACACAAAATTCTTTTGTTATCAGCAAAAGCATCCACATTGACCAATGATGTTGCTGAAATTACTTTCAAATCAAAGATGAGTTTTACAACACTGATGGAAAAAATCGCTCTGAGACTTTATGATGGATCGTTTGTTGATTTTTATTCATTTTTGCAGTTCAAGCACGACGACTTTAACAGAACATGGAAACTTTTGGTGCTTATTGAACTGCTACTTCAGTCATTTACCCAAATTAGTTCATATTCATTAAGTGCACCACAAGATGAGTTTTGGATATACGATAAGTCTTGCAGATTTATTAATACTTTAATTAGGAGCGTTTACATTGAAAAGAAGTATTATGAGCTAGTGGATGGATTGAACATTAAGAAAATTGAGCATGATATCTCAAAGCTTAACTTTTCTCTATACCAAATCACTATTATATGGTTACATTATTCTAAAATAGCTGAAACTACAGAATTTGAAACCATTAAAAACCAAATCATGGAGGATGTCGAGTTTGGTGAAGCTAAGAGAAAAAAACTGCTTTCCACAATTAAACCAAGTGACCAAGACTACAACCCAGATGTTTTATCATTAAAGAATCTATTGAATAGTTTCTGGTCCATATAAATATGCTATTTTACTCATCAGCATCATAATCATAGTCATTATCATCATCATCATTGTGCAACGCGTAGATTGACAATAAAATTTGAGCACTTCTTCACACTGGCTATATGTATTGGTACTAAACTATCACATGGTTCCACAATATTACTTGTCTCACCAATTCTTGCTAGACTTCTGTATTGAACCAACAAATCAGACAATAACTGTTCCTGGTTCAGATTTGTAGGACAACTTAACAAGTTAACTTCAATACTGGACAACTTGTTCTGAGAGTTAGCTAGTGGTTTAAATAAGTAACCGGTTTTCAAACTTATTCTTGTTGGAGAATTAGCAAGCGGTGTTGGATCTGGAAGAATTAAACCACAGACAGTGTCACTAATGTCGACAATAATTGATGAATCCTCAGCCATGCTTCGTAAATCAGTTGGTGAATCATGTGAAGTTTGTTTTGTGGTCATTGTAAACAAATCTGGACTGTTCACGGGTTGCGGTGTGAAGATTGGAGTCAAGCCAGTGGTTGATCCAACAGTGTTAATGGATTCCATTTTACCAATATTCAAGGTGTTGTTCAGCACTTCATCCTGGCGGAATAACTTATCAAATGGGTATTGGGGATCATTGACTTTCAATAATAATTTTGGATCAAGATTAACAGAAATAACAATCAACGATACTTCTCTTGACTGGGAAGATAACTTTTTCCATTGAAGCAGTTCATCATCTAAAATCATACCATTCAACCTTGTTAAAACCAAGTATTTCTTGCCACGACAGCTTCTAACCAATTCCAATGTCGTTTTCCAAATCTCCATAGTGACTCTTTCCAGAGATCCTTTGACTCTGGATGAGCAATACCATGACTTTGTTTTTCTAAAAGAACATGTTTGATTCGTCCATGAAGCAGTGAACCATTCTTTATCAAAGGAACGTTCATAAGCTAGATGGATGTAAGAGTCTTGGGAAAGTAGCTCACCTGCAACTGGATTCTTTGTCAATTGGAAACCAATTCTATTTGGGAATGGTATGCTCAACTTTGCAAATGAAATATCCGGGGTGCCAACTTCATTGTATAGTTCCAAGCAACTCTTGGTTAATTTGTTAATCGACAAGACAGAAAGTGTACCATTATTGGAAACATAACAACTTGGTAATAACTTTAGTTTCATATTCAATGCTATTTGCGAGATAGTTTTATTCTTTGTGACAGTCAAAACTTGGTTCTTAACATCCTTGAAAATGTGAGCATATTTTACCGCAGACTGTGCTGTAGATTCAAGATCAACAAAATATAACACCAAATCAGTAAATTCTAGTTTCTTAGACCAACTAGAATTCATTTGTTTAATAACTGGTACTAACTGTTCCATAATGTCTTTCTTGTAGTCAATACCAAATATACCATTATCTATGATATTACTCAATTGTAAAGGTTCAATTTTACCCAACTGTGATTTTCCATAAATTTCAATGAGTGATTGTAGGAAAAAGTGGCATTGTTCATTCAAATTTGTAGGTGTAATGATCAATACTTTGAATGATTTTTCATCATTTATTGGAGCAAAACTCATCAAACTCCACATACTCAAAGCATTTGCATTAATGGACAAGGTTTGCTGCAATCTCTTCACTTTGAATTGTGGTTCTGGGATAATGAAGATGTTTTTAAACTCTTGGCTCTGCGAATGTTTCTCAACCTCAGGTTTGATCGGAAGAGCTGTAGTGACAAAGTCCATATTTTCAGACCCACTAATGTTCATGCTTAATACTGACTGTTTGAATGAAGTTAAAGGAGATTCAACTTGTAAGGAGTCTTTGCGTGCATGGACAATTGAGTTGTTATCCACTGGTATCTTTGCAACTTCAGTCAAAGTCATTTCATGCATTTCAGGGAACAAATGGGCAACTGCACGTTGAATGTTATCAGGGCAATCAGAACTCAAAGCTGATGGATTCAATATACCATCCACAAAGAAGCCGTCATCATGAAGAACTAATGGAAGCAAAATTTCCAAAATGGCATCCACATTCTCAGGGTTGATCTTTGGGCAGTTGTCATAAAAGTGTTCTGGAAGTAGATGGATTGGGATTGATCTTAGCAAGAATGGCAAACAGTTTGGTACACCGGTTGACACAATAGGTCCTGAGACTGGGGTACAACCAGATGAGGAAGCAGTGGACGGCACAACAGGAGTATCGAGTCTTGGATTCAATTCTGCAATTGGTGAATCTAGTTTAATTTTCTTTGTTACCTGCTGGTTTTCAGAATCAACAACACTAATAGAGTCAACCATAGCAATATCAACATTGTTTTCAATGTTAGTGGTGACATCATTCTCGTCAATATCTGAAGTATTTGAAATAGCATAATCACTGATTGAAGAATCAGAGTCATCACCTTCATCCTGAGTTCTTCTTCCAATTAGACTAGGCACATCATCATTGTTTGGAGTCTCAGCCTTTGAAACGTAAAACTTCCCACCATTAGCATATTTATTATCCACTGAAGACTTTATAATTGGGTTAAATGTCAAGGGAGAGAATATGCTTTTCTTTCTTTGTTTTGGGGATTGAATAGGTAATGGAGCACCAGGATCTGTGTAGAGGGGTGTTGTTGGAAGTGTAATTTCATGAATAGGAATATCCAATTGTTCAGCATAAGACTTCTTTGGAGGGGTTGAGTTTCTATTTCTGTTTTCGTTATCATTATTGTCATTGTTGATATTTTTTTTGTTGTTGGAGTCATTTGAATAATTCAAATCATGTGAATCTGTGGTGTGCATTGTCGCATCAGTATCATCACCAACAACAGCCTTTAGGGTACTTTCATTAAATAAATCATCATTTGAATTTGCAATCTTGTTGTTGCCATCGTTATTGGTGCTATCATCCAGGTCATCATCAAAGAAGTTGAAATCAGCATCAGTTACAGCGTCGCCATCACCAAACAATTCTTCATCCAAATCACTCCAACTATCATGACTGAATGGAGTTTCAGAAATTGACCCAGTATTTCTATCTAGTGTATCGCTATCCTTTAGTGGACTCTTTAATACACTCTGTGCTGCCGAAATGATTGAGGGATCTTGTGCTAGAGTATTGACAGGCGTACCAGCTGCAACCGTAACATTATTTTCAGTATGTGGTTGAACCATGGTTCCTGTTGATTCAGATGGTGTAGCTATTGTGTTAATTGGAGTGTTTGTATTTGTTGGGATAGCAGATGGGGTTTTGGTTGTTGATGTTGCTCTTAGGTTTGCAAAATCATCAATCAAGGAGAGAGGGTCATTATCAATTTCACTCAATCTAAATGCCTCTTCATTCAGGATATGATCAGCCTTTTGGGCATAACACAAGTCCAATGGCCAAACCAAGTACTTGCTGTTTGTCACTGGTTTCATGTAATCAGATATCTGAGAAATCAAGCCATTCAGATGACCCAAGTTGGGTATTAATTTAACCCATTGGCAACTTTCAGGATGGATTTGGATAGAATGCAGAGCAGCTAAAGTTTCCACTATGGTGTTTGCATTTGATGGCACTGTAGTTGTCGACTCCCTGACTGTTCTATGAGCCAAGTAGACTCTTATTGCTGAAGGGGCTAAGTAGATTGCATAATTTTCATTGATTGGTTCATCAATCAAGTTCAATGCTGCGGTGGTGGTGGTGGTGGAAGTTGCATCTTGTAGATTTATCAAAGAGTGTGATTTCAAGCAACTGCCTAGACATAAATGTCCGTCATCTAATAATTGTACATCCAATTGCAACAACTCATCTCTACCACCTGGAAGTAACCCAGCAGTGCCAAACGGGATGATTTCGCCTCTTGATGTTAGATTTAGCAATAGTGCTTTATTTATAGCCTTAACCAAGGTGATGAATTGAGGAGCAATGAGGAGCGATGGTGTTCCCTGGCTGAACTTTGAGTATGAGGGTATGAAGCTCTTGGAGTCTTTCTTCAGCAGGCCAAACTTTTCATCGGGCACTGGTGGTTCCTGTTGTGGATCTATAGAGAAGGTCCAGAGATCTTTTCCGTATAGTATGGCGAGCACTTTCGGGTTGTCCTTTCGTAGCTGTAGCTCTGCATCTAGGATGGACTGCTCTTCCGCATTGGAGATGGAGTAGATTGTGTACTTGACCTCAGCTATTGTTGTCTATGATATCTGTTAGTGCTCAGCTAAATGTAACATGAACCAGTGAGCTAATGTGCTAATGAAAACGGGAGATACTATACTCACCAATTTGCAGTAGTTGGTGGATATATGCAGTATATCTGTTCCTCCATGCATTCTTTCAGAGTGTGTTTCTTGTTGTTCTGGTTGAGTATAATAGGTAATCAGTATGTTGTTGTTGCCTCTTTGGGCTCCCCATTTTTTTAGAAATTTTGGCAGAATAGATTTTTTTTTTTGGTTTTCAACGCAGCAAAAGGAAAGGCAGAGAAAGTGGTTGTTTTGAGTGATTTACAGTGATATTACACTGAAACAGATGACTGTAGTGGACTCTACGTATGCTGTTTGATATATCCAGGAATCCGACCCGTGATCAGAGCTCTTGAGTTGACGATTCTGACTTAAACCACTTGGAAAATGAAGCACAGAAGCACAGACAAGAGAACAGAAAAGAGAACAGAAAAGAACAGAAAAGAACAGAAAACCCCACTGAGAGAGGATGCAAAGAGATATGATACAGGAGCACCAACGAATACACCACCAACTACACCACTGAAACCACAGTTGAGCAGAGCATCTCACTTTTGTGTTGCGCAAACCGACGGATATCAGTTTCGGCCCTTCAAACAGAAAACAAAGAGTATTATAAGTTAGCACCCAAAGTCTACACATGCCCTGGAACATCTCAAGCACTTTGGGCCCACATTTGGAAGCAGCAGCAACAAGCCCAACACCATGACTACTAGCACCAACCACCAGGACGCAGTGCTCTACCACACACAGTCAAAGTTGCTGATTGGCGACAATCACAGATTCATTGTCAAGTACAATGTAAACACAGCTGCGGATGCTCCTCTAACGTTCCCAATTGACAAGGAAACCGGTCACAAGTACATCTGGCTGAGGGTGAGAAACATAGAGTACGATATACTGCGGCCCATATACCTCACAGGACCCTTTTCGTTCTACATTGATGTGATTCCATACAAGTTCCATCGGAGACATGATTTTCCAGAGGTGCTCCATTTCAACCAGGATGTCAAGCCAGGACAGAGCTTCAAGTGCAAAATGCTGTTGAACGAAAACAGTAAAACAGATACAAAGGATGAATACCAATGGTCCATCAACGTTGTCTCCCAAATCACAATCGCTACACACTTCAAGATAAAGTATGACTTTTCCATCGGGTTGGATTACAATGCATTGAAGCATCAGCTTAAAAGCGGGAACGGCAAGCAGCAAAAGATCCTAGAAACATCAGGCCTCCAAGTCAAACTCCTTACGACACAGGATCTATGGAATACACCCCCAAAGAGACCCAAGGACCATGCGCATCTGCTAGTGATCACTCATGGCATTTTCTCAAACATTGGTGCAGACATGCTGTATCTAAAGGAAACCATCGAGGAACTCACCGATAAGAACCCAGACGCAAACATGCTCATACGAGGCTATTTTGGAAACGTTGGCAAATCAGATAAAGGTATACGATACCTGGGCAAGAGAGTGGCCATCTGGCTGCTCGACTTTTGCGATACAACAGAGTACAAAATAGACCGCATTTCATTCCTAGGCCACTCGCTTGGTGGGCCTGTGCAAGCATATGTAGTTTACTACATAGCCTCGATACGGCCGCAGTTTTTCCGGTCAATCCACCCAGTCAACTTTATCACAATGGCCAGCCCAATGCTGGGGATATTGGCCGAGTTTCCTAAACCCATTTCGTTTGCATTGAATTTTGGCGCACTGGGGTCCACTGGGAGAGATTTGACGCTGTCCCACACATTTGCTTCCTGGTTTAAGGCTAACCACCCAGGATCACATCACTATACAAGAAAAATCTCGTCAAAGCCGATCCTAGAAATCCTGCCTACAAACCCAGCTCACGATGTTTTCAAGAGATTTATGAACAGAACAGTGTATGCAAATGCTGTGCATGATGGGATTGTTCCGCTGCGTACTTCCGCATTGTTATACCTCGATTGGCAGGGCTTAGGCGACGTGAAAAAGTTGAAGGAACGTCCCATCGAGAAAGAAAATGAAGATGGTGTATTTAATGGGCTGTGCAATCAGAACAGGAACAATAACTACAACAGTGCTGCCGCTTCCTCCTCCTCCAAAATGGCCCCCCACGTCCAGAAGAATTCCGTAAGTGTTATCCCATCTGAAGATGGCCATTTGAATCAAACCAATGCATTCGAATTGATTGAATCGAGATCTAAGGCAACGTCTGCTGATGCTGGTGATGCTGATGCTGATGATGCTGATGATGATGTTGTTGATGATGATGTTGTTGATAATAATACTGATGAGGACTTGACAGATGAAAAAGGTGACACACCTCCTCCAGAATCACCAGAAACCACCCATACAAGCGTCGAATCAACCACAAACACCACAAGCGGTGTAATACCCAAACCAGTGAAGCACGAAGACCCATTATTACAGTTCAAAAAGGCACAATCAAGACGCAGATGGAAGAAATATGCACGCATGCAAACCATTGATTCGGAAATCTCTGCTGCAAACAATGCACTGAAGAAGTCCAGGTCAAAGTCAAAGCACAATGTACACGCAGATGATGAGGGACCAGGTGATATTCACATCCCTCCAGCTGCATCCACTGTCATATCTGGTGTCACAGCGATGTTATCGCCCTGTGCCGACCCACAGTACCTCATACATCCATCTGAAAGAGAGCCAACCATTTTTCACGATAAGTTGTACAGTTTTGAGGATTTGCCACCACCACATTACTGCAAGAGTGAGAATCCTTTGGAGAACGAGGGTGGGTTTGTCAAGAGCTTCATGCGTCGCAGCAACAAGGGGTTTTTGGAGGAGAAGATTGCTAGAAGTTGGCACTGGGAGATGGAATGGAGAAAAGTTCTGGTTGCACTGCACCCAGACGCACACAACAACATGGTTGTCAGAAGACAGTTGATTAATGCGTTTGGCTGGGAAGTTGTGGATCATATGGCTGATGCGCACTTTGGTGTTGAAGCCATTGCAAGAGAGTTGGAATTTAGAAAAACTGTATTAAGTTGCGAAACCGAGCTGTTTTTAAACAGCCCTCAGTGAAATACACACCCCAAGACACTAAATAAATGATACTGGATAGACATTATGAACAACACCTTGCCATTAATATTAGTAGGCTGGCTGTAGTAGAGTTTACGGTGTTTGGATGTTTGCCGGCGATAAAAATTTGATGAAGCGAAGCAGAAGCCGGGACAACAAACACGATTGTTGAGTAAACAGAATATTGAATATTGCTACAAGTCAACATGGCACCAAGTATGTCCACAGCGTCCGTTTCACCTCGAAATATATTATAGTATATTAACTTTTATTTTTTCTTTTTTATTTTCAAGAAACCAAGCTGAAAAAGATTGTTGTCAGACTAGTGTCAACTGCCCAAACTGGGTACTCTAGACATATTGAAATGAAGCGTGGTGCTCCACTATTCAGCCAAATTCGCTATGACCCAATAGGTAACTATCCTCAACCCCCAACACTCGGAGGTGCCTAGGTGCCTCTAATTACATGCATATATTGACTGACACATTTATTATTCTAGCACAGAGACATGTTTTGTTCACTGAACAAAAGAAGAGAAAGGTCACCGAAGTGAAATAAACCATTATTATCGTTGCTAGATGCTTTACAAACACTGTATATAAAACAACTAATGCTATTTATGATACATTTGATACATTTGATACACGACTGTACAAAAAAAAATACAAAACAACTAGTATATCAATCCAATCCAATCAACTATCCCCCACTGACTATGTTTGTTTATCTGCTATTGGGTTTGCATGTATTGTAACACTCCTTATAAATACCGGAAGCTTGGGTCTATTCTTCTTATCAACTTGAAGTGTTTCTAATTTTGACAAGGTTGAATCGTAGCTCGACTCACCACCTTGTATAACCTTACCAAAGACAGTGTATTTCCCATCCAAAGCAGTATGCTTCCCAAACGTCTAGAAATAACAGCTGTTAGAACGGGGTAAATATGAAAAATGAAATAACTTACAATAAAGAATTGTGAGCCATTGGTGTTTGGTCCAGTGTTTGCCATGGAAAGTGTCCCCTAAAGAGCGATGTTAGTAGTTGAATGTACCTTTGCAAATCCATATCAAGCAAGCACGCAAGCACGCAAGCACGCAAGCACGCAAGCACATACCCTTTCTGTATGTCTCAGGCTCTCATTATATTCATCGTCAAAGTGGCCACCCCATATGGATTCACCACCCTTGCCTGTGTTGGTTGGGTCCCCAAACTGCACAAGAAATCCTTTAATTGACCTTATGACTTTCGTGTTGTCATATGTACCTTTTGCGCAGTGTGCCAGGAAGTTCTAAATATAAACAATAATAGAGCGTCGGTTAGAAGTGCACACGTATTGTATTTGGGTGTTCGATCTTGAGTAACGTACTTCTGATGTCTTTGGACATTTCTCACATTCAACTTCCAGCTTCAAATCCCCCAAATCTGTATGTAGCTTAAAAAAAGTGTTAATATAGCTAAAAGAACAACAAGAGAATGATCGTAGAGACGTACTGTGACAGACATTGTGGCTCTAATTGAGGGTTCAATGTCGTTGCTATTGCTGTTGCTGTTGTCGTTGTGCTGCCTGACTCGAAGTTTTCTGGATTTTGAAAACTACAGAAAATCACAGCCATCGCTACAAAACAGCTACAACTGGAACCTCCCCGAGAAATAATGATTATTTTTGTACTATACAGAATTTATACGACAGTGGAGCTCATTCGTCATCAGAGTAGGTACCACCTGGAGTGGCTGCAGTAGCAGGAGTAGGAGCACTTCCGTATGGCGTCTGTGCAGCACCAGGCGTAGGAGCATAGCTGGCACCAGGTGTCTCAGCAGCGTAGCCAGGAGTTGGCGCAGAACCACCCCATTGCGACTTGTTACCGTTGTTCCACTGGCTCGCACCACCGTACGCACTAGCACCACCATATGTACTAGCACCACCGTATGAGGGCTCAGCACCAGTCTTTGCACTGCTCTGGGAATTGCTGGATCCCCATTGACTCGTGTTACCACCATATGTGTTGTTCTTGCTGCTGCCCCATGCCGACTGCGCACCATTTCCACCCCATGCGGACTGGGCACCATTGTTGCCAGCAGCAGTGTTTGAACCCCAGGCAGAGGCAGAGCCATTGCCACCCCAACTGGATGAAGCACCGTTAGAGGTACCCCAGGCAGTACCGGCACCACCATTATTACCACCCCAGGCAGATTGGGCACCATTACCACCCCAACTGGTACCACCACCGTAGGCAGTCTTGTTTCCACCAGCCATTGGTGTCTTGGAACCAGCACCAAAGTTGGACCAACCAGGAGTAGCACTGCCCTGTGACGAACCACCCCATGATGAGTTGTTCCCTGTAGATGAATAACTTGGTGCCGAAGAACGTTGTGATGAAGCACCAGATCTACCACCAAAGTCGTTAAATCTGTTGCTGATAAATTCTTCATACGGTATTAATCTGTTGTTCTTGTCAATAAAAGCCAACTTGTGTTTTGAAATACTTAAAATCTTGCTCTTTGTGTGTAATTCAACTCTTGCAATATCACCATTGGTGTCTTTCACAATACCACGGTAACCTTTGTATTCACCGAGTCTGATACTGACTGGTTGGTTCAATGTTCTATCACGACCAATTTGCTTGATTGGCAGAGGTGGAGGAGCCATGTTACCACCAGCTTGTCTTATTCTTGGGTTCATCTTCGTCAAGTCTATGTCATTCTTTTCAGTAAATCTGTTTTTGGATGCAACACTAGACACACTGGAGATACTAGTAACAAAAATACCAGAATTTTCAACAAATTCCTTGGAGAAAATGAAAAGCGTAGATCTGTAAATGTGCAAAATCTTACCTTGTCTCTTCAAACCGGAATTTTCCTTAACTGTATCATTAACCTTGATTGGTTC
>JAJLVY010000269.1:0-13353 GCA_030570475.1 Liangdongia dendrica
AAAACCTCAACAACAACAACAACAACAACAACAACAACAACAACAACAACAATAGTAATAATCCTGATGTCTGATAGTTCACTAATAGTACAACTCGCGTGGAAACAGATAGATAAGGAGAACAGAGCATTCATTTACGGACGTGACCTCTACTTGCTTCTCGACGCGATTGAATCGGTCATCAACACAACTCTCCTCAACACAACAGGCTCCAAGATCATCAAGCAATACACCGTTGACCACCCATCTGACAAGATATACAAATCAGAGTTTGGTACACTGTTCAAAAACTTGCTAGGCATCTCCTTCAACAACCTTCTCAAAAGCATAAATTATGACAAGTCACTGCTCAACCTCGAAAAAAGCATGAACCAAGAGTTTATGCTAACATCAACACCGCTACAAAGCCCCTCTTCCCCAGTGAGAGAAGCAGATTATATGAAGTGGAAAAGATTACAGGATAACAGCGAGGAAGAGATCAAGTTCAGGGATGAGATTATCGAAAACTTGCAGAATTCAAATAAAAAATTGGCAAAAAATGACCGCTTGGTTAAGCAACTGGAAACAAAGATTGCATCGTTAGAGGATGACTTGCTATACCACGATAAACTGCTTATGGACAAGAATAAACAACTCAAGTCAAAGGATGAGAAAATTGTACAGTTGGAAAGGAAATTGTCAGATCTGAACAAGGAGAACAAGTTCTTTGCTAAACAGAAATCAACCAACGCACCAATCATACAGAATAATAGCAATAACAATAACAATAACAATAACGCATTGCTATTACAAAAGATTAAATTACAAGAGAAGGCTATTGAAATGCTTAAACTCGCATTGAATGAAAACAAATCACCAGTATCGCCACCCATATCTATTTCAAGACCTAATACAACACAGCAAACGCACAGAAGATCACTTCAAAATAAACAGGCCTCCATAAACATCAAACACACATTATTCAATTGGAAATACATTTTAATACTCATCATAACCTTACTTATTCTTGTTTGGCCATTCCTCGTTAGAGATTCAAATGAACCATGGTACCAGAATACAATATTGGAACCCTTCTTCTACTCTATTTATGACGATAAAGAGATTGATTATGACTATTACAACCTTGGGGACATTGATATGAGCTACTTGAAAATATAAAACAAAAGAAAATAGGATTAAAGTACATCATTATCTAATTCAAGTATATAAACTAACTGTAGTGTTCGATCTGCTTTTCAATTCAAAGCTTTTTTCAGACAGATGCAGAAGACTTGCATCAAGATATTAACAATTTGGTTATTATTATTATTATTATTATTATTATGTTGCTGTTGCTGTTGCTGTTGATTGTAATTATTATTGTAACCTTGTTGTTGTTGATAATGTGGTTGTTGCTGACCACCATAGTATTGTTGAGATGAACCACCGTACGCGGCTTGAGGTTGTTGTGGAACAGGACCAGTGTTGGCTTCGTACAGTGGGTTCAAGTTGCCCCATGTTGATGGGACCTGGGCATTAGTCAAGTCAATAATCAACACACCAGTGTTCTTCGTATCAATGTGGTTCTTGAATCCAGCTTCTTGACACATTTCCTCAACAGCGGGTTTCAACTTGGCAACACCATTCTTAGAGTGCAAACCTTTCCCAACAATAACCTCCAGCTTGGACTCGTGTCTTTGGATACCAGCAACGATACGTCTCTTTAGGATGAAGATGGCCTCCTTGACATACAGCCCGTGCAAGTCAATTTCGTTCGAGTCACTATCAGCATTGTTGGCCTGGAACACATACTCCGCAGCTTGGAAGTTGTAATCATCGGCCTGTGCCTGTTGTTTTTTAGCATCTTCAGAGTACTCATGAGCTTTCGCCTTATCCCCACGTTGGTATGCCTGCTGAGACTGGCTGCTTAGCTTCTGTTTTCTTTTATAAGCCAAATCGGCAAGGTCACGAAGCTTCTGATACTGGTCGTCCAACACATGGTTATAATCCTTTTCGTTGTTCCCCAGAAGGACACCTCTGTCAGTAGCAGCACTAGCACTCATGGTTTAGTTTATGGTTGGATATATTATTGAATCTCGATCATGTTGTGTTGATTTATTTGGTCTCTTTTCTTTTTCCTGAAACAGGGCCTTGAGGGAATTAGGCGGAGTTACTGATACCGGTGTTAGGAGTTAACTAGTTGAACAACCACGGTTACCATCTCTCTAGCTAGAGCCCAGAGAACAGTAGAAAAGTATATTGAATAATATCACAGGGAGAGTGAAGAAGAAGAAGAAGAAGAAGATGATGATGATGATGATTCCTCTGATTCATATAGATCTGTTGCAAAGATTAGTGTTTTGCTTCGTTTTAGCTTATCCTTTAAACAAATTATAGTGCACTGTTTGGATGGAGACAGCCACCTGAAGAATTATACTCATTACATTACTGTCAAATTTGAATCACCCAGATGTTGTTAGTTTGTCTGAAAAGAATTGGTGTTGGCTTCTACAACACACAAATTGCCCATGTCTTCGTGAAAGATATCTTTTCAGTCGAGAAACTGATAGGTCTTCTAACCCTAATATTAATAACCCTAATCATCTAACTTTACACGAATGTCCGGATGTACCACCAAATCAAATCATCAAACAGTCACTCATATTAATATCAATACACCCGATCACCACTTTGAAGACTCTTGTGCCCAAAAAAAAAAAAACTTTATTAAAAAGTGAAAAATTCAGGAAACACTTTGAATCTGTTCCAGTTTATATCCATCATCAACATTTCCACAATGGCTAAGCAAACCCCAAAACAGTAAGTTAATTGTCAATATTTAGAATCAACACACATCGTTATTGGAAGTTCATTTCATTCAGATAAAGTTTGTTCTTTACTCTGGGCCCAGTTTTTGCACTGGTTATGTTCATATATTCCACTATGAACACCACTGTTACTGTTTTTCTAAACAAACAGCTTGGTTGTTCGGAGGCATGGGTTATTGTTAGATGATTAGCCAACCTTGAATCACCAATCATGGTTATATCATTCTACGTTTCCTCTGTTTTCTCCACCTGGATTCTTAGTGTGATTTCACTTATCCAGCGTTCTCCATATGTCTCATCGAATGACTGGTTTCCATTTCGATGTGTTTTCTTCTTGTAACTGGCTTTCTATTCTAAGCTTGAAAAGTAATGAAAAGTTTTAATAATAACACCTTTCCAATAGAGTCATCACTGCTGAACAAATCTTGGTTCCAGAATCTCAATTGAAGAGATCCAAGGCCGCTGCTAAGTTGTCTGAAAAGGCTGCTGCTGAAAAGGCTTCCAGAAAGAAGGTGAGTAGACTACCGACATGTTTTTTTTTGTTGCTTAAAACTAGAGATATATTTTTATTTTCCTTGATTCACTTGTGATGAAGACCTTTTTATAGTTGATAACTAGCTACGGCAATGTTGTTTTCGTTAACCATCTTTCGGGACTGAAGAATCTTCCTCCATATATATATTAGTTTCTAGTTTTAGAGAAGACTTTTTGCTTGTGAATTGTTATATACTAACTTATTATTAGGCCAATGCTGAAAAGAGAAAGGCTCTTTTGGAAAGAACTGCTGCTTACAACGCTGAATACGAAGCTGCTGAACGTGCTGTCATCAAGGCTAAGCGCGACGCTAAGGCTGCCGGTTCTTACTACGTTGATGCCCAAGAAAAGTTGGTTTTCGTTATCAGAATCAAGGGTATCAACAAGATCCCACCAAAACCAAGAAAGGTTTTGCAATTGTTGAGATTGTTGCAAATCAACGCTGGTGTCTTTGTCAAGGTTACCAAGGCTACTGCTGAATTGTTGAAGTTGGTTGAACCATACGTTGCTTACGGTTACCCATCTTTGGCCACCATCAGAAAGTTGATCTACAAGAGAGGTTTCGCCAAGGTTAACAAGCAAAGAATCCCAATCTCTGACAATGCTACTGTCGAAGCTGAATTGGGTAAGTACGGTATCTCCTCCGTTGAAGACTTGATCCACGAAATTTACACTGTTGGTCCAAACTTCAAGCAAGCCAACAACTTTTTGTGGCCATTCAAGTTGTCCAACCCATCTGGTGGTTGGGGTGTTTCCAGAAAGTTCAAGCACTTTATCCAAGGTGGTTCTACTGGTAACCGTGAAGAATTTATCAATGCTTTGATCAAGAAGCAATTGTAAGTTCTTTACAAAAAAAAAGCATAATGTGTAGTAAAAATACATTGTTGTTTCTATTTAGTTGTAATATAATATAATGGGATATCTGGGTTTTACTATCATTTCGTTGTATGTAGGAATATTTTTGCAAAAGGTCTAGTGTTTTTTGTTTTTTTTTCTTTTTTTTTGTGTTGTGTATATAGGAATGCATGTTTATGCGTATTGTTTCCAAAATAGACAATACTAGATGTGCATCAATATGTTGTGGTATAATTCATAGAAGTAAGAGTGTATTATACAACTAGTTATTAAGATTATTTATATATGTATCAAGATTATGGGGTATTGAAAAGACCAGCTTGTGTTGGAAAGGTCAACACAAACATATTATTAAGTTTGACGTTCTGCTCATTAATTGATTTAGATCAACAAGGCCAAGGCGATGGCACCCAAGATGGATGAACCAGCGATAACGTTGGTACCAGCAACGTTGCTAGAAGCTCTGGATGAGGAGGAGGAGGCAGAGGAGTTTGCGCTACCAGAGGCAGAACCAGAGGCAGAAGCGGAAGAAGCAGCAACAGAACCAGAATCAGAACTGGAGCCGGAGGCAGAACCAGAGGCAGAAGCAGAACCAGAGGCAGCAGCATCACCAGAACCAGAACCAGTAGAGTTTGAGACACCAGTGGCCTTAACGGCAGAAGAACCAGAGGCGGTAGCAGTGCTGTTGGAGGAGCCAGAGGTTGAGGAACCACAAGCACCACCGAATTGACAACCAAATGCAGCACCAACGCTGTTGTCCTTGGTGTAGGACTCAGACAGAGTGGTGGAACATCTCAAGGTACCAGTTGGAGTAGTGCTCAATGTCTTACAGACAGCCAAGGCCTGAGTGACATATGGTCCGTAGTACTTCCACAAGGTCCAACCACACTCCATGCACGAAGGGTATCTCAACAAGAATTTGGAGCCCTCTGTACACAAACAGGTGGAGTTATAAGGCCCAGAGTACGCGTCTGTCTTGTTCTCAGAGCAGGCTGAACCATCCAGGATCAAGTACCCACAGGCAGCGTGACAGCCAATGGAAGCACAGTCGTCAGCGGAGGCAGCAAGGGCGTATGCCTGAGGATCTGGGTGGGCCATGGCGACGGCTTCAGCATAGGCGTCAGCATAGGCAGCAGCAGCAGCAGCAGCCTGAGGAGTGGCCTCGGCCCAGGAGTCGGCCCAAGCGTATGGGTCTGCAAGAGCGTCTGGTTCAGCGAATGGAGAGGCTGAGGCAGCAGCCAAGGTGAAAAGAGCGACGAATGGTAGGAGCATGGTGCTTTTGTGTGAATACGTATAATCTAGATAGGCGTGTGATGAGGGGGAGGGGGCGTGAGTTACAGTAGGTGTGTTGCAGCACGCAAGCAGTGCCTCCCCTGCTCTTTATATACCGTAGCCTTTGACTGCATTTTGGGTGTTTTTGGACGAGATGCGATGCGCTTTGGCATAAAAAAACATAATGTCCTGACACGAAAAGGGTTCAAAGGAGCGAGAAATTCGAGCCAAAAACTACATGGATAGACTCCTCACTGCAAGTGCATTCTGCTCGTGTTGCTTGTATATCAGTAGCTTGTGTATTCGTGTTGGAATTCGCCAAACACCTCCTTCTCAGATATCGGACATATAGACTTTTAAGCAACAGTCAGGCCTAAAAAAATAAACACAAGTATGGTAACAACCTACACCACACTCCATTATTTTATGCACGACCTAGAGAGCAACCTCAACCAACAATGGACGGTGATCACTCGAGTATATTCCCTCGTAGACGTTGCCCAAGACGCCAAATGCCTCAATGGCGTCGAGGCGGGGGTCGATAAAGACATAGTCGATAACCTTGCGTCTCGAAGCAGTGTCAAAGCCAGTAAAGGTGTTGTCGTAACCGTACTTGAGTCTACTGTTGAGGCGTGCGTCCTTGAACTGCTTGGACAATGTTCTGTATGCCTCCTCGTGCGGCTCGCTGTTGAAGTCGCCCGTGATGAAGGAAATATCGTTGTTGTAGGTTCTGGTCTTGTTAGCAATGAGTTTGACAGACTCCTTTCTCGCCACCACGCCAATGTGGTCGAGGTGTGTGTTAAACACATTAATCTTTGTGCCAGTGGTCAACGACTCGAGGTAGGTCCATGTGACTATTCTCGTCTGGTCAGCGTCCCAGCCTCGCGAAGGCACGTCTGGGGTTTCACTAAGCCAAAAGGTTCCCGAGTTGATGAGCTTGAACTGCTTCGTGTTGAACAAGACTGGCGAGTACTCACCGCTCTTCCTGCCGTCGTTTCTCCCAACGCCAAAGAAGGACCAGTCGTCGCCCAACAGCTCTAGTAAATCATCCAGCTGGTTCTTGAGCACCTCTTGCAAAGTGACGATGGTTGTGGAGCGGAAGCCATTGAACTTTATGCTTTTGGCAACCTCGAGCTTGCGCTCCTGCCATGGCTTCTCGTTGCCCCCAATGTTGCGGTTGTCGTATCTGATATTATGCGAATATATCTTGAAAGCAAGTTGCTGCTCGTTCTCCTGAACTCCACTGTTTGGTGTGCTCCACATGCTAGCAATGTTGAAGTACCAGAGCACGAATATCAGTGATAAAAGAGCAAAGTGGAGTCCTGTTCTTCTGACGCCCCTACCGACTCTGCTGCTGATCGTCAAATCTCTGCGCCCTTTTGTATACTCCCAGTCGTCCTTGTCGCTGTCTAGTCGTATGTAGTGTTCCAGACTATCGTGGGAGGCCATTCTATTTCTTCTTCTTGTACTTCTTGTACTGTGGTTTGGGTTTAAAAGTGGTTCACGACAAGAGTGAAGTGAAGATTTTTAGAGTTCCGTTTTCAATATGGCTTATTGACACAATCTCGAGAGAAAAGTGGGATTAAGTCGATAATCTCGATAAAAACGTATGGCAAGTGGTGATTTAAATGTGTTTATTGGACTCCTACGATCCAGAGGATCACAGTGATATGTTTTTCATATTATATATATATATATATCTTAAATATCTTTTATTAATCAACTTGCAGAACCAACTCCCTTGAGCTGAGCCTCAAACTCCTCTTGTGACTGGTTGCTTCTCCAGCGCAGCTTGTAGGCTGGGTGGGATGGACGAACAAACCTCGTATCACCAGAGTTCGAGTCGTCTGTGATACCAAATACGTTTTCTCTAAAAGTTAATGGCTCGCCATTCTCCTTTTCTGGGTATTCCTGCCAAAAGAGGCCCCTGTCCTGTAGTTCTGGCACCAAGTACTCGACAACGTCTTCAAAAGTGCCTGGGGTGATAGCATACGTGACATTAAACCCGTCAACACCACTAATCTCGACCCAGCGCTCAATCTCGTCGGCAACCTTGTCCACGGTGCCGTAAAACACTGGGCCCAGGCCACCAACGGTTATCTGTCTCGCAACGTACTCTCTTGTTTTGCACAGGTTTGGGTCCTCTCCAGGAGAGGTCTTGGTCCAGTTATCGATGAAACCACGCACTGCATTGCTGCCCACGTCTCTTAGCTCTTCGTTTGGATCAAATTGACCAATGTCGATACCGGTCCAACCACCAAAGAGTGCCTGTGCACCTTCTAAGTCACCAAAGGATTTCAGGTACTTGTACTTAGACTTAGCCTCTTCCTGGGTCTTGCTAATGATTGGGGTAATGAGCTGCAAAAACTTGATTGATCCCTCTTCACGGCCATATTTCTCCTTGGCAATTCTCTTGATGTCGTTAATGTTGTCTCTTAGAGCTTCTGGGGTAAAGTTGGTGATAAACACGAGCTCTGCATGCTTTGCAGCGAAATCCTTACCCTTTGCTGAGGTCCCAGCCTGTAGTAGCACTGGCAGTCTCTGTGGTGAAGGGTGTGTGATTGAAGGCCCTGGGATGGTGAAGTACTTGCCCTTGAAGCCAATGTCTCTAATCTTTTCAGGATTTGAGTAAACTTTTGTGCTTCTGTTGAGCTCGACGGCATCGTCTCTCCATGAGCTTAGCAGCAGCTCTTCAACAACTCTTACGTACTCATCAGCACGCTCGTAACGCTCATCTCTTCCTGCTAGCTTTTCGCCATTCAATAGGTTTCTGGCTGCGCTTTCGAGGTAGGAAGTGACAATGTTCCAGCCCACTCTGCCGTGGGTGTAGTGGTCGAGGGATCCCAGCCTTCTGCTAAAATGGTATGGGTGCTCTGAGATTGTGCTGAAGGTGACCCCAAACGAGATGTTCTTTGTAGCTGCAGCCATGAGTGGGACAATGACACTTGTCTCGAGCACTGGCCACTGTGCACCAGCTTTGGCAGCAGGCTCAATGTTTGCTGGCCCGTTGTACACATCGTAACCACCAAGGACGTCAGCAAGGAACAGTGCGTTGATCTTGCCCTTCTCCAGTAGTTTGGCGAGGTTGACCCAGTACTCTGGGGTGTCAAACTGGGAGGACTTGTCGTCTGGGTGCTTCCAAAGCCCTGGAGCCTGGAGCCCCGAGCAGCCCATCACAAAGGCGTTGATGGCGATCTTCTTGAGTTTTCTTTGTCTCTTGGTATCGCTCATTATGTTTCCTTGTGGTTTCAATGGATGAATAGAATCAAAAGTACCATTTTAAATACCATAATCATACAGAACCAGAACGTACAATTCTTTTATAACGAGCACTCACTCATTGTCCACAAAGCACGCCTGGATTATTGGCATTGTATCCACCTCGCTGATGGGCTCTGGTTAGCAGGCTGTGCAGCTCCACCTCCATCATCTCGAGTTGATCTATTGATCCACAGTTTGAGCCACGAACTGAGTCATCTCTCTCCGTTTCGAGCGCAAAAACAAAAACTGGTGGTTATTAGACTGAGATGCTGGTATGGTGATGTGGGGTGTCTCTCTAAGTCATAGTCCACTGTTTTAACCATCTCCTTCTCCTTTTCCTGTCCATCACTAATGTTTAATACCTATCAGTGCCATCTCCGGACTCAAAATGATGTGCAGCGCTGCTCAGAATTACGTCATCGCCAGTTGGAATTTGTATATTTTATCTATTGACTATTGACTATTGACTATTGACTATTGACTTATGAACTCAATCAGACCCAGATGAGCCAGATGAGACAGATGCGGTTTTTGTTTTTTTGTAACTTCGGTGTAGTGTCACTGTTATTGAGTGTGTGTATGATAGGCTCTGTTATAGCTATTCCTATAAAGAGGAGACAAGATAGAAAAAAGATGAGCTCTGCAATCAGTGATTTTTATTTTATTCTGCCTATTTACTCCAGCTCCCAGTCACTTCCCACCCAGTCTTTCTTTTTTTTTTATATAGAATACTCACAATGTCGAACATGATGAGCCCATGGAGAGTGGGCCCGGCCCAAGACCAGAAGGCAAAACTATATACTCCTCTTCCATCTCTTGCCTTGGTTTGTATATATCACTGCACCGTCTTTCAGTCGCCTCCACATCCTTAACCACAGGGTCGTATTCGGGCACAAACACATCATCCACCAGAGCTCTCTTCTTGTAATCGCCACCAATGTACTTGTTGATAACCTGGTCAATGTACATGTATCTCACATTCTTGTGGTACTGTCGGATCTTTCTTGGATTGCACTTGGCTTCAAAAATTGCATCAAACCAAAGCATGTACGTGACACTTCCATCACTAGCTCGCCCAACCTCCGTGTGTGATATAACAAACAACTCGTACTTGGTGTCATATGGCATCACAGTCTCCAAAATCTGCATTGGCGTCAACTCAGATGCAACATCAAAATCATAGATAAACCGCAGGGCAAAAATGTGATCGACAATCGTTCTTTTCAATGGCTTCACTTTGATATCACACCACTTAGCATCCTTGAAACACCCAATATTAAACGTCTGGACATA
Organism: Liangdongia dendrica; assembly: GCA_030570475.1. NCBI lineage: Eukaryota > Fungi > Ascomycota > Saccharomycetes > Phaffomycetales > Wickerhamomycetaceae > Liangdongia > Liangdongia dendrica. The sequence goes on from JAJLVY010000269.1 coordinate 10,023, forward strand.
AAAGTTTGCCTGCTTCGCAACTTTCTCCTCATCATCAACTTCACCATGCGCCTCCCCATAGATGAAAAGACATGGTCCACATACAAAACAATGGCTCTGGCGAACAATCTCATCAGGAGAGTGGGCAATACACCACTGGAACATACTGGCAATCTCCATGCCTTCAACATCTGGTGCATTGTATACTTTGAACTTGTATAGCATCGGAATGTTATTGGTCCATTCAGTTGGGAAAGTAACCATGTCAAACTCGCGCATCACAAGCGCAGAAACTGGCTGGATCAGGTCGCAGGGTCTCATGGGATTAATAGCAATTCGCTTCCCAGTCTCTTTATCGGTGATATAAGTGATTGCTGGCGGTTTGTAATACTGCTGTTTGCCAAAACATACACGCAAAAATTGTTTGATTTCTTCCATGGTTTGTACTGTGTTGTGTAGTGCGTAAATAGATAAGAAACAAAGAACATCTTTTACCCTTTATATAGCACAAATTATCTCTGTTTTCTGTTTCTGAGAGGTTAATGCACAATGGTGCATATACCTGCATCTATACAAAAAAAAAGTGATCTTTTTAAATTTAATTACAAACTAAAACAATGTCACAAGCCATGTATTATATTACAACATTCCATCATGATTATAACTCCCAAAAATAATTCTCTTGGCTACCCTCTTGAAAACATTTTGTTGTCGGCTCTTGAATGGATCTCTATTAAACCCACGAACTTTTGTATACAACACAAAACTTAAATGCTTCACAAGTCGATGATACCAACCTTTGCGTCCTAAGTACTTGGTCATATAACTAGTTAGATTCAAAAATCCAACACTTTTTGGAATGAATCCAAATTTCGCAATAGGTGAAGCAACAATAATATCAAAGAAGCACTTGATACCAGCATACGTCGACCTTCTATGGTGTCTGTCTGGGTAAATATAACGGAAGGACAGTTTTAACACATTGGCCCCTTTTGGCAAAATATATGATGCTATTTGCGAATCACTTCTGTTTCCCGCAAACCCATAGTTGAACACCACTCGTAGATAGTACACGTTGTCGTTTGCGCGCAACACAGGCAACTGCTCAAACAACACCTTATCACACTTCCAATAACGAAACCTTCTTGGACACGAGATTTCTTTATTGCAAAAGAATTTCTCTTGTCTTGAGCAAACTTCTGGTGTAAAGTTTATGTGTTGATCACCACCACCACCACCACCACCATCTTTAAACGTTCGACTCACAAAATAACACGGCCCATTTTTGAAAACTTGGGTACAACGAATCGCAGGGTCTGGTGACTGGTCAACCTCTTTATTTATATGCTTGACAATAGATGTTCTTGGTATGTGCCTGGTTGATCTGAAGACAATTAACTTTCTAATGGATCTGTCCAAATCATCGCCAAACGTTATTGCTCTGAAATACCGTTTCATTCTTGGGCTCACTTGTGGATGGACCTGGCCAATCTGCTTAATATCTCTTGGTTTGTGTGTATACACCACTTGAAATCCGTTGATGATGTGTTTTGTGTACCTCACTTCACCATTCTTTTTGATTATAGCAATTGGTGGCTTCTCTTTATCCTCCTCAACAATCTGACTCTCAGTTTTTTCCACCTTCTTGGGTGGGTCTGATTGTTTCTTGGTTGCTGAAACTGTAACTGGTGCTGGTACTGGCGGCTGTTGATTCACATGTTTGACAATCTCCTCTGTGCCTTTGGGTAAATCAATGTTGAATGTCAACAAGTTTGTGTTTGCAGTGATCATTGTAGAATATGAATGCAAGTGATCTGTCTAGCCAACTGTGAAAAGCACTGTGCTCATAATCTCATCTGAAGAGATGCTATTCGTTTCAAACAACGATCGATCCAACGTGTTTTCACAAATTCAACTTTGTGCAACTTTTTGTGCAACAGAGTGTCAAAGGAAAAATAATTTGTAGAAAAAATGGGAAACTCAGCTTGTCAAATCATAAGATATGATCCATGATTGGTACTGGTTGTTATCCAGTACATAGAAGGACGTATCCCGTAGTAATATGATAGTATATGTATATGTATATGTATATTATGTTATGTTATAAACAACAACCAGCCAGTGATCTCCCAACTGGTCGAAATTAACGTCTCAAAGCTCTAAAAAAAAAGGTATCGATTAATATTAAAATGTAACGTAGTGGACTAACTGGGAAAGGGTGTACGTACCTCTAGTCATTCATCTGTTGTTGTTGTTGTTGTTGCTGGCGGCCTCTGAAGAGTTGAGAGTTGAAGTTCAAAAATTTCACAGGCAAAAAAAAAACAGATCAATACCAGCCATTTAATACCAACCAGCACTACACCTGTCCAAATGACTCTGTTCGACATCAAGCTGCCCGAATACGTCTCCAGCCTCAGCGAACTTCAACAGTTCTACTCTGAGTGGATCTTCCACCCCATCATCGAGCTACTACAGGATGACTCGATAGATCGTGTGCTGCTCAACTTCCGAGAGGACAACACCAAGAGCCTGTACAAGGAGCTGGGGATCAAGGCCACGGGCGTGGACACTGAGCAGATGGTGACGCTTGCGGGCGAAGATTTCGTGCTGCTGCGACAGTTCCCCACGGCAACAAAGCTGGGCGATGGGTTTATGGCGTTGCAGGATGAGATTGCAGGCGTGTGTCTGAACCTCGAGTGCCATGCCCATTCCCCTGGTGCCAACGACAAGAGCATGGTGATGCTTGAGCTGCTGAGAGACAATGTCATGGAGATGCTAGTGAGGCAGCTGAGCGGGTGTGTTATCTTTGACGGGTCCTTGTTCTTTATAATCTTTTTCAACTATGCTCAAATCAAGACGCACGCTAGACAACTGATGAAAAGCCCACTGCCTAATAAGCACTCCACTTTTGCTGAGCAACGCTCAAGATTCTTACAGCTGCCCAGATCCAAAATACTCACCATTTATCACTGTGCCAACCAGCAAAAGGGCGTACCACAGGGGAGTTTTGAAACACTCTTCCCACTAGACTTTTATGGGCCAAGACTGGCATTGAAAAGCTGTCCATTTGGCCAAGTTTATGCTGTTGGATTGGAGAGAATTGTACGTCAGCGTGCTCTGTATTCCAAAGAGCAATGCACTTTGTTGAACGAAATGCTGCTGAGTTACCTGAAAGTTGAGTGTTGATTAATATAAAATTCATGAAGTTATAACCTGAATATGTTATGTTGTATTAATAAAAATTATTATAATATACATTTTTTATAGCTTTGGTTTATGAATGTTTGTCCATATGTCTCTAAAGATACAGAGACTAAAACACAAAATACAAATGGCCACACTCAATCGCTGG
>JAJLVY010000270.1:0-13320 GCA_030570475.1 Liangdongia dendrica
TCGCAAAAGAAGGCTATTCAACATGTCTTGAATAATGCTATTACTGTTTTGCAAGGTCCTCCAGGTACAGGTAAAACCTCAACTATTTATGAAATTATATTACAATTGCTAAGAAACTTGAGAACATTCCCAATCTTGGTTGTTGCGCAGTCAAACATTGCAATTGATAACATTGCTGAGAAATTGAAGAATGATAAAGATTTAAAGGTTATGAGAATTGTTTCTATGGAGAAGGAGAAGGAGTACAATGAAAAGCATCATTTGAAAGATATTTGCTTGCACCATCAAGTGCGTGACATGTTACCGGAGAGTATTAAGGAAATTCAAAGGGATTTAAGGTTTGGAAGACCAATTAGTAAGAATCAGTATAAGAAGATGTTGACTGCTAGTAATTCTGTGACTGAAAGATTGATTGCACAGCAACAAGTTATTTTGACGACAACTGTTGTTGCTGGGGGGTACCAGTTAAAGAGTATCAAGAAGCTGCCAGTTGTGATTATGGATGAAAGTACCCAGTCAAACGAAGCATCCACGCTAATTCCATTGAGCATGCAAGGTGTTGATAGATTTATTTTTGTTGGTGATGACAAACAATTGAGTTCTTTTTCAGAGATTCCATATCTTGAACAGTCATTGTTTGAAAGAGTGCTGAAGAATGGCACTTATGTCCATCCACACATGTTGGATGTTCAATACAGAATGCATCCTGCTATCAGTGCCTTTCCAATCAAGAGGTTTTATAACAATTTATTGAAAGATGGGTTAACAGCTGGTGACCGTTATATTGAAGGGGTTGAGCCATTGAGTTTTGTTGATTATGGTGATAAGTTTTCTGAATCTAAAGTTTCCAACTTTTCTAGATCGAGTGGGTATGGTTACACGTATAGAAATGAAGCTGAAGCCAAGATCATTTTGGATATCATGAAGCAGTTGATTTTCAGCAAGAATATCGAGAAGAAGAACATTAGTGTTATCACACCATACTCAGCACAAAGAGACTATATTGCAGAGCAGATCAAGAACGATGTTTTCATCAATCCAAACGGTGAATCCATTGAGGAAGAGGTTGATGCAGATCTGATGGCTAGAACAGCCAGACCAGCGACGATCAAGACGATCTGTTCTATTATGGTTAGTTCGATTGACGCGTTCCAAGGTCGTGAAACTGATTTCATTTTGTTTTCGTGCGTGAGATCCAATGCTGAGAACAAGATTGGGTTTGTTAAAGATACTAGAAGATTGAATGTTGCGCTAACTAGGGCTAGACACGGGTTGGTTCTAGTTGGTAACAAGGGGTGCTTGTCCAAGGGGGATGCACTCTGGAGCGAGCTACTTGAGCACTTGGAGACTACAGGGAGCGTGAGTTCACTGGAGGACTACTACTTGCTGAAGGAGGGTGGTGTATAGTCCAAATAGCCAGTAGGAAATATTGTTTCTCTCTATACCAATGTGTCCCGTAACAAAGATATCAAAAACCATCTCCTGGTAGTGGGGGTTTGGGCGTTGTAGTTGATGGTTCCAGCGCGTATTTCCACGAGAAAAGCAGATTAGTGTATGAAACAAGGTGTACCGATCATGAATACCGCATAATAATAGGCACTTCCCATACAACTTTGTACTGCTGGCGGTCGACATGTCGTGCTGAGCTTCAATATCTCGTGGGGCACTTCCGGTGGCCGCACGCTCACCTTGTGATGGTTTTGGCCAAAAAACCAAAAAAAATCAGAGCGGTGCCTCCCAGAAACCAACACCATCAACACCAAGGATCAAACACCAACCACGTCCCAGTCTTGACAGCCAGAACGCCAGTGTTTCTTTAGCGAGCCAGCCAGTCACAGATTTAAGTTGAAATTGAAATTGAGTTTGAAGCGCCCTGCCACAATGTTGTTCAAGAGTGCTGTTCGTCCTTTTGCCAAAGCTGCTTCCTTGAGAAGCGCCCAAAGAGCTACTGCTCTGAGATCAATGGCCACTGAAGCCCCAGCTGCTGCCACTGAGAATGTCGACGACGTGAGTATCTGAAGCGCTGTGTGTCCACGGGGAGATTCTTTCTGATGGAGTTGATGTTGATGATTGGTTGGGCGGTTGTCTTTGCTGTTTACGGTGTTAAGTGTTTTTCATCAACAACAAGAATACAACAAGAATACAACAATCACATCCATTGAATGAGTCTATCCGATACAAACAGGTTCATCTCCAATACTAACTAACATCTTTCTCTAGATTGTCGAAATTGAACTACCAGAGTCTTCCTTCGAAGGTTACGAGTTGGAAATCCCAGATCTAGTCTTTAAGACCACCAAGGGTAACCTATTGCAAATGTACAAAGATATGATTGTCATCAGAAGAATGGAAATGGCTGCTGATGCTTTGTACAAGGCCAAGAAGATTAGAGGTTTCTGCCACTTATCTGTCGGTCAAGAAGCCATTGCTGTTGGTATCGAAAACGCCATCACCAAGCAAGACTCCGTCATCACCTCCTACAGATGTCACGGTTTCACATACATGAGAGGTGCACCAGTCAAGGATGTTTTGGGTGAATTGATGGGTAAGCGTTGCGGTGTCTCCCGTGGTAAGGGTGGTTCCATGCACATGTACACTCAAGGTTTCTACGGTGGTAATGGTATCGTCGGTGCCCAAGTTCCTCTAGGTGCTGGTTTGGCCTTTGCCCACAAATACAGAAGCGAAGATAACGCTGCATTCACCTTGTACGGTGATGGTGCTTCTAACCAAGGTCAAGTTTTCGAATCATACAACATGGCCAAATTGTGGAACTTGCCATGTATCTTTGCTTGTGAAAACAACAAGTACGGTATGGGTACTTCTGCTGCTAGATCTTCTGCCTTGACAGAATACTACAAGAGAGGTCAATACATTCCAGGTTTGAAGGTTAACGGTATGGATGTCCTAGCTTCTTACCAAGCCTCCAGATTTGCAAAGGACTGGGTTGTTTCCGGTAACGGTCCTCTAGTGTTGGAATATGAAACTTACAGATATGGTGGTCACTCCATGTCCGATCCAGGTACCACTTACAGAACCAGAGAAGAAATCCAACACATGAGATCTAGAAACGATCCTATCCAAGGGTTGAAGCACCGTCTATTGGAATTGGACATTGCCACCGAAGAAGAAATCAAGGCTTACGACAAGGCTGCTAGAGCTTATGTCGACGAACAAGTTGAATTGGCTGACGCTTCCCCAGCTCCAGAAGCAAAGATGCAAATCTTGTTTGAAGATGTCTACGTCCCAGGCTCTGAAATATCCTTGAGAGGTCGTATCTCTGATGACACTTGGGATTTCCAAAAGAACGATTACGCCAACAAGGTTTACTAAATTGAAGTTGAGGAACCACTCTAACAACAACATAAAAACATGAATAAATAAATAAATAAATAAATAAATAAAGAAATATATATACATCGGTTAAAACTAGTTAACAACTAGTTAAAAACTAGCCTGTAATAAGCTATTATATGAGTATCAACATCAAAAATATGTCATTATATAAACTATACACAGAAAGGATAAAATGCCCAAATTGTTATGAGACACATATGATGCACGCATGATGCATATCATACTTTAGTTGATGTTTCACTATTAATAGATGAAACATAAGCAACTAAAACGGCGTCATCCTTCTACAACGATATAAGGATAGACTTGTTCAATTCATTACATTATTTTGTATATTTTAATTAACGTTAGTTGGTACTATCACTGAACATATTACATATAGATTCCGCTCTTGCGATCCACTACACTGATATATCCTATATCAGAATGTTAATTCTGGTATATTGATTGCAACAAAACGAAAAGATATTAATTAACACATCAGATAGATTATGGTGCTGACTTACTAATGAGATTGTTATATTCAATAATTATTCAATGCTTCAACATATATAAATAAGATTAACCTCCTCAATAAAACAATATTAACAAACAAAACATTCAGTTTACCTAAAAGCTGTAGCAAAAAAAAACATTTTTTTGATTGGTTAATATATTCAATTAGTTTGTTCTAGATGTAAATATTCTACATTTAATTTCTTATCGACTTCAAAGTGTATTTTTATAAGATCCTAATTAAAAAATAATATTCATTGAATTAAACAAAACTTTGTCCCAAATATTTTTTTATTTCCGCGAATGCGTTCTATATTGTTGTGTAGGAGCGTGCACAAACCAATTTGTCCAACTTTGAAAAGTCGATTTTCACCTAAACCTCTAATATATTTTTGTAAGTGCTGCGTGTATATGCGTAAATATGCATCATGCGGGTTGTATGCATTTGTCCTGCATTTGCGCAGGAAATTTTTCAAGATTGTGTTGTAAAATAAAGCCAAAATAAAGCACTTTTTTGAGTAACAGAAGTATTACTATTTAGTGTTTAGTGAACAGTATTCTATTTGGAGAGAAAGAACTGTTAAGTTTTTTAACCATATCAATTAGTTGCAATCCTAGCCACCAAAATTTATACTTGTATAGTTGGTGCACAGTGCACACTGCAGAGTAATTAAATGTACTACTATATTCCTTCCTTCCCGAAGTGATTTAGTGGGTGATTTAGTTGATCAAAACTCAACCTGCAGGAGTAAAAAGAATATTGATCACTTGTCCATATACTAAAATGAATTTGAAGAGCAGGGGTCAATTCAGTTATACATTGGTTATCATAATTAAAAGATAATTTACTTCCTCAAAGGCAAACATAATATCTTAATCAGTATCGATTTAAAACATTCATTGATAGCTAGTGGTATAGATATTCACTAAATTCAATTCTCTTTCATATAAAGTCATAAAACCCCTTGCAGGTGTTTTCTTTATATAAAGTCATTTGAATTCCGAGGGTTGAAGTGAGAAATTCCGATCAACTAAAAATAATTGGACACAACTTATCACAACTTCACAACACTAACACAGAAGAGAAGCGAGAAAGAATGGCTGCTAAATACTTGATTTCCAGAACTATTGACCCTCTGTTTGGTATATTTGTCGGTGTGGCCAGTTACTACTCTTATGAGCAACGTGTTGGGAGACAGCCAGGCCACAGCTTGAACGAACTGCTTGCTAAAAAGTTTGGTAAAACCAGTGAAAGTCAAAGTGCTGTTGTTGTTGATGCTGTTGCTACCACCACTACAGAAAAGAAAGATTAAGCAAACATATTTATATATATATTCATGAATTTATGATTTATCTAGAGAAAGAGAGAGAGATCATGTATTGGCCACTAATAACCCCAGTTTTAAATCACCACCCATACTTCTCATACTAGCTGGTAGTTTACTATTTAAGGAATCCAATACTTTTAGAGTTTCATTAAACACCATCTCCTCAGTTTCCACCACTTCAATCTCACCTCTGGCCTCACGTTCTTTAGCAATCTTATCTTCACTTGTAGTGTAATACAATTTGATTGCATCAGAACAAGGCTTTTCACCAGTGACAATGAAATCAATACCGATGTTAAACACCCATATCAGTAGTGTTTTCTCATTTTTATTCTTTGTTTTATTAGTATTAGTCGTTGTTGTTTTAAATTCCAATATTCTTGCAGCACTTCCATTAACTTGGTCTAAAATTGTATCAAATGCAAATTGGTATGGTTCATAAACTTGTCGAGCTTTGTAATCTTCAAAATAATTCAGTACAACATTCCATTTATAACATTTATCAATCTTAAAGTTCTTGTCATGTAAACCTGGTGTTGCATTACACTCTGGACAATGCAATTCACCACTCTCTTCAATATATTCAAAATTCATGGCATCATCTTGGGCATTAAAAGCAAAATAATAAGAACCAGTGATTAATGAATCTTTAAAAGGTGTCAAATCACCATATTTTTCAGCATACACAACGTCTTTATTATCAGGTTTATGACAATGCCAAAAATCAAGCATTTCACTCCACATTTCTGAAGGCATTTCTTTAACTTGACTAACATCTTTGCTGTTGACTAAACAGTGCCCACACTTCTTGCAATTGATTTTATACTGTGATTTCAATGTTTTCAGTAGATATGACGAGTTCCATTTATAGTTATTACTCATGCTCATTAGGAAGTTTGTTGATCTATCCATTGTTTTCGGTATAACACTATTTGATAAGGGCAATCGTATGCTGATAACGTTTCTTTGTGTCTTGATACAGTTCATAATGTTTAATATCTGGTCAACTGGCTGTGGTAATGGTATAAATATTGTTTCATCTGTTGTAGTTGTTATACTCAATTTTAGTAACTGTTCATCTATTTGAGTGATGCTTGTGCAGTAAACTTGTGCGATATCTTCAAACTCCACAACAATGGAAATGCTCTTGATCCTAGGAAATAGTTCGACATAATACTTGTAGCCCACACCCATACTCCTATGTAGTATGTACCATCTATATTTTATTATAAATTATAGTATAGAAATGGTTATTAGTCCCCCGACTAAAAAAGTGAAGCTCATCGCATCCCAACACCACTTATAAACCACTAAATCTTTATAAATACCCCCAGAAACAAGTACACAAAGCAAAGCAAAGCATTACTGATCCGATCCGATATAAACATATCGTATTTACTTCATGATAATAATAGTAATAGTAAGAATAGACCCTCTGTAATACTAAAATTTGGAGCAAACAGTCATTCCCGCTTAATTCTAGTAAACCCGAGGAGATAAAGATGTTAAAGCCGTTTAAAAAGAGACGATAAACTCGAATAAACAGAATAAACAGAAGACCAGACAGTGCCTAGACAGTGAAGAGATGGTGACAGTCGTGTGCTGCGGAGTTGAGTAACCTTGCATACATATATCTATATATCTATATATAAGGGTCCAGGGTGCTAGGATCACACACAGAATAGAGAAGAGAAGTATCAGTTATCAATCGGCATTATGTCCTTTGAGCACGATAAGGAAGAGTTCCCAGAAGGTGGGTTTGGCTGGCTAGTGGTGCTTGCTGACTGGTGTATGATGAGTTGCACATATGGTATGGTGAACAGTTTCGGTGTGTACCAGACATATTACGAGACAGAGGCCTTCCCCAACGAAACATCATTCAAGATCTCAGTCATTGGCGCACTTCAGCCCTTTTGCATATATCTCTTTGCAATCCCAACAGTAACGATGTTGCACCACCTGGGTGCACGAGTGACAGTTGCCATTGGTATCACTATACAGATCTTTGGATTCATGATGGTGTCGTTGACAACAGACATTTGGCAATTATTCCAAAGTCAAGGGATCTTGATTGGAATGGGTGGTGGCATTATTTATCTTAGTGGATTAACAATTCTAATGCACTGGTTTAAGAACAAAAAGGCAATGGCTATGGGGATTGTATCAAGTGGATCTTCTCTTGGTGGTGTTTATTGGCCAATTGCTGTTAGAAGATTGTTTAATAGCGTTGGTTTTGCATGGACAAATAGAATCATTGGGTTTATTCATATACCATTAGGTATCATTATGATTCTGTTTTTAAAACCAAGACTATCATTAAAACATGTCCCACCAAAGGGTCAAAAGGGTAATATCTTAATGTTAAATTTCTATGTATTAAAGGATTGGAGATTTATATTGATCAATGCTTCAAATCTAATTGGTATGTTTGGATTATTCCCATGCATTTTTTATGCTGATTTATTTGCAAATAAACTTACAACAAAACTTGGACATCATCAAGCCAGAATACTATTTATCCATCTTAAATGCAGCTAGTTTGGTTGGAAGAGTTGTCCCAGGGTTTCTTGCTGATAAAGTTGGCAGAATGAACACTTTATTCCCATTTTTAATCCTATCTGGTATCCTTCCATTAGCCTTATGGCTACCAGGTAAAAACTCTGAAGCTGCATTTTTAGTGTTTTGTATCTTATGGGGTATTGCATCGGGTGTCTATGTCTCTTTATTCCCAACAACAATTGCACAATTATTTGGTGTCACTGATAATCAGAGTCGGTTAAGCCTGTTCTTCACTATTGGTGGTATTGGTGGATTATTTGGACCATTGATTTGTGGTTCATTCTTACCACAAGGAGCTGCACCAGGCGACATGACTGGCTTTACCCAATTGATCATTTTTAGTGGTGTAATGCTGCTAGCAAGTGGTGTTCTTGAGTGGACCCTAAGATTGACATACACTAAAAACATGTTTACTGTGATATAACCCAATAAATTGGTTTAATTTTATAAGTTTGTAGTTGTGAATAAATGTATTGAGATGCAATGCAACATGTAAGTTTCAACAGGTTTTTGATCTTCATAAAAACAAGAGACTCAATTACGTATACAGCACATGTTCTTACCAACTAAGAAAATCTTGCAAGCCTGCGAAAAGCGAGTGTCAGCCTTCCAACAGGTTTGTGATTGATGGTGTATGTAACTACCTACTGTTCTTCAATTGTTAAAGACCAGTTGGTTGATATTGAAATAATGATTTAGAAGTTAGTACTCGTCTGATTCACTAAACCTCAAAAAAAAAAAGAATGAGTTCTGAAGAAGAAAAAACTGGACCGTCTATCTATTAAAGATCTGCATCAGATTCCTAAAGTATACTAGGAAGTATTAGATATTGCAGCACATAAACTTGTTTTAGTTAATTACATTAATTTCATCTTTTTTGGGAATGTGAATATCTACAGATCAGTTTATAAACATCATGGGGTCCAGAAATACAACTATATAAAGAGCTTACAAGTCTCTCTTTTTCATACATATAAAATATGGAAAACTATTGCACACACCACACACCATGATTTTTTCCAATTTAATCCTGGCCTCAGTTGCTGCTGCTTCAGTCTCATATTCCCAACAATACCCACAAGATTCAAATGAACAATACAACGTGCTAAGATATCTAGGTGGTACTGGTCCATATATCCAACACAGAGGATTTGGTATTTCCCCAGAAGTTCCTCAAGAGTGTAAAGTTACTCAGTCTCATTTGTTCATGAGACATGGAGAAAGATATGCTACCAAAGGTACTGGTAAAGCTGAAAAGAAATTAATTTCTAAATTGAAAAATGCAAACGTCACTGAATATCAGGGCCCTTTGAGTTTCATTAAAGACTATGATTACTATGTTAAAGATGATTCAAAATTAGAAGGTGAATCCAATTCTGGTGCTTATTCAGGTTTAGCAGATGCTTATGGATTAGGCGGTGAATTAAGATCGAGATATTCCCATTTGTACAATGAGCAAGAGGCACACCCAGTGTTTACAAGTTCTCAAAAAAGAGTTGTTGATACTGCAAAGGCTTTTACTCAAGGGTTCTTTGGTGTTAACCATACTGAACTTTCCTCTTTGTAAATCATTCCAGAAAAGAGTAGTCAAGGTGCAAATACATTAACTTCACATGATGCTTGTTCCAACTATGATGGTGATAAGAATGTTGAAGACCTAGTTGATTTTCCAACAACATACCTAAACAAAACTGCAGATAGATTAAACAAACTATCACCAGGGTATAATTTAACTCCATCTGATATTTATGAGATATGATGGGGTATTGTGGGTTTGAATTGAACGTTGTTGGATCCTCACCATTCTGTGATATTTTCACTCAAGAAGAATGGATCAGTTTTGCTTACTCCAAAGATTTGGATTATTATTATAGTAATGGGAATGGTTATGAAGTTGCTGTTGAACTTGGTTCTGTTGCCGTTAATAATACATATACCTTAATGGAACAAGGCTCAGATTATCCATACAACATGACCTTTTCATTTTCACGTGATAATGATTTGTTAACTTTTGTTGCTGCACTAGGGTTATTTGATTATGGTGATTTAGAAACTCAGCATGTTGATTTGACTTCATTATTCCATTCATCTGAAATAATTCCTATGGGTGGTAGACTAATCACTGAAAGATTGGAATGTGTAACCAATAATGAAACTGAAGTGTTTGTGAAAACTATTTTAAATGATGCAGTTATTCCAATCACAGGTTGCACATTCTATGGGTGGTTTAGACTGCATATTTGATTTCAGAGATTGAAAATAGAAATTTTGAGGTCGTTAGTTTAACAACAGTAACAACTCCACATAGAGGTTCGGAAATGGCGGACTACATGGTTGAACTGGCATCCAACTTACCCGAACAAGTGAAGCTTCCACCCAGTATATATCAGTTGACCACTGGTTATATGAAACAGTTTAATGAAAAGGTACACAATGATCCAAATGTCCAATATTTTAGTTATGGTGGAGAATTTGTGCCTAAATGGTTTAATATTTTTTACACTAGTTGGAGCATTATCAACTCTCGTGCTGGGCCGAAAGATGGTATGGTGAGTGTAAACTCTGCCAAATGGGGTGTTTATTTGGGTACATTGGTGAATGTTGATCATTTGGATTTGATTAACTGGACAAACTCTCTGAAAAAGGTGATGGGTTCATTTTCTAAGGACCATGGCCCACAGATTGATGCACTGGCTTTGTATTTGGATATTGCTGATAATCTGGCAGCAAGAGGGTTGTAATTATATATATATATATATATATATATGGGTTTCTTAAAAGTTTGATGATAGATGATGATTTAATGATATCATATATTCTCATCGTAGTTATAAAATGTCTGTTGGAGCTGCTGAAATTTTTGTGAACTCATCAATGCAGCTGGAACAATAGTTGACCAATGATGTATCTTGTATGTGTAAGTCATCTAATGAAATCTTACAAAGATTTATCTCTGATAACAGAAAGTTTCTCCAGCTTCCTGAAATGATTTCCTTTTCAATCTTTTCCAAGATTTTTAACTCAACTAGTAATTCATTTCTCTTGATTGCTAGTTTATGTCTTGATTCTCTGAATCTGATATCAACAGAATTACCATCCCCATCCTTAACATCAGTAGTCATAAACTTGGTGAAACATGGAGAAGAGCAATTGTAGTTGAACGATGACAAAACATCTAATTCATCCAACGATATGGAACGCTCCATTTTATTCAAGCCGATCTCTTTTGTAAAACCTTTAACCAAATGCTCTGCCCTTCTAGCCCTCCAGTATGAAATTGTAGATCTCCCACTGAGGAAGAAGTTAAACAATATAGAAACAATCAAAGCCAAAATCAATATTCTATGTGTTGATAGTTCATGCATAACACTGAATGAAAATGAAATCATAAAGTTTAGACATTTGCACAGCACTTTGGTCAAAATGTACATTGATAGTTTGATGGTGAACTTTAACAAAAGGTTTGCACTAAAGACAACAATTTCGTGATCCTCAATTTGTGGAGGTGTGTCAACTTTACTCAAGTTCCCATATGTTCTGACTGCTTTGACAATAACACCATGTGTACCCAATTTTTTCAAGCAATTTTCAACTTTATGTGACAAGTTTTCAACCTCCTGTTTGTGCAATAACATGAAAACTTTGGTGTACATTCTATTTATCGAAAGTGTAGTTTCACCATTTGGATAATGAATCTTGGAATAGATGAATAATTTAGACGACTTTGCATCATTTTCAATCATGACGATCTTTCTGGAAACCTGGAAAGTATTAGAAAATGGCAACTTAAACGAACTCTTGGTTTCCTGTACTCTGTAATACTTTGAGTCAACAGCTTCTTCGATAACTTGTGTCAATCTGTTGGAAATATTACCTTCGTGGCCACGCAAATTAAAGAAACTTCTGGATAATCCAATCTTGTAATCGATAATCCTCTTTAAATTACCCTTGTCGTTCTCAAACCATGGTGAACAATGGAATTCATCACTATTCAATAAATGAATTGTGTTTTTCAAAACAGGGGAATGGTCACCAAATAACAAATGGAAGAGAGCTTTTACTGGAGCATCATATGTTTTGGCAAAGGTTAGTTCATATTCACTTTTATAATTTGTCTTGAACGCCTTGTTGTTGGTAACCGATTCGACAGTTGTAAATGAATTCAGCTCAGCTGGTATCTTCTGTTCATGAGTGGTGTGGTTTTTATGCAGTGACTTTTGTCTTTGGATGTTCTTCATTTCCGCCGCTTCTAAGCGTTCAATCATTGGAATTATCTCTTGTTGTGGTTTTGGCTTTTCGCTTGCCAAATTGTTGATCAACAAATCAATTTTCTTTTGAAGTAGCTTTCCATCTTCAAAGAAGATTCTAATCTTCATATTTAACCCATCAATGTCATAAACTTTCAAAACATCACAGCTATTTTCATTAACAACATCAACAGCAACCAAATCGCGAATTGGTCTTTTCAAAAGTGAAACGAATCCCATACTGTATATATAGAAATATCCATTTTCTGTAGTCATAAAGCAACGGCCACTTAATTCTTGTTTCTGATTCAACGAAAACAAACAAGAAAACTCTAAAACAACAAATTCATCTGTTGGAACTGTAGTATCAAACAATGTTTTCAATTGAATATCATACTTTTTCAAGTGTGATGGATAGTAGTCTGGGTATATCTGTTTTCCTGAAATTGTATTCAAACTGTTTTGTTTAATGATATCAGAGCTATGATTATGGGTAGATGAGGCAGAAGACAAAGTTCTGAAATTTTCAGACATGTAATACATCCCCCAATTCACAGTACCCCAGACATTTGCAGTCATTGCAGTTGGTATAATGGTTGGATAAGTGAATGCTCTTGACAGTAGGGAAAGTTTTGACATCTTTGTAAACACAGGAGTGTTCAGGTCGGGTTCTTGGAATTCACCAGCAGCAGCACTTGATATTCTAAAGTCAACCACACCACATGGACAGCCAAGAAGGTTGGTCAACTGTAGGGAATTGAACGTTGTTGTTTCATCATTACTATTAGAATTCTCAATTTTGGTGCTTGTCAATTCCATGTCAACAGAAGTCAAGGAAGTTGATGCAAACTCATAAAACGTTGGTGGATAACGTCCAAATGCATATTCGCCAGCTTCCCCATCAGCATGTTCAATTGCACGCTGCTTCTCCAGTGTAAACACCCGTAGCCAAGATCTTAATTCTTTCAAAGTCTCAGCTTGAAAGATGATGGTGATATCAATGGTTTTGATTTCAAAGCAAAATCTTCTGTCTTCATCTGATGCATATCTAATGTTGGATAATAGGACGCCAATCTTGTCAGTTTCTTGGACAAAGTTTTTTGAGGGTGATAATGAAAACAAACCAAATATCCCATTCTTGACAAACATCCATCTTTTGACCCAAATCTGTCTGGCAGGTTTACCAACAGTCGTCTTCATTAATAGCCACCCATGTTTCTCATAAGCTTTTTCCTCATGCTCACCATCAATGTGTGGGTCAAATTGAGTCAAACTTCCAGGATTAATCAACGCTGGGTTGTGTTGGTACAATTCTCTTGAAGGAGTGAATTGTGCAA
>JAJLVY010000271.1:0-13259 GCA_030570475.1 Liangdongia dendrica
CTAACCAATCTTACATAATTATATAGTTAAATATAATATACACCGTATCATAAAAAAAAAAAAAAAAAAACTGGATTTTATCTTACACTAGTGTCACTTGATTAATTAAACAATTGTAATCAACTGCATCACTATTGCCAAATAGTGTCACTGGTGATGGTAATAGCAGGGTGATTAAGGAGCTCCTGTTGTTATACCCCACATGTACTCTTTGCTATATATCATAATATCATTTGAACTGCTGTTATCATCAAGCATAGGAGAAGGGTTTCCTGTGAGTGTTACTAGTTACTATGTGATAGAGAATATAGAAAACAACAAGTTGTCAGTGTCAATAGTTATATTTACTTGTTTGATTTGAGCCTGAGGTGCACCCAGGTACTGTGTTTCGGAATGTGAACAAAACGCAACACGGTAATGTGATAGATAGATTTACGATGAGATATGAACCTGTCAAAAGTGGCACCAAAAAGTGGAATCTGGTAAATGGTGGAACATGATACATCAATGAACGGAGAGAGAGAGAGAGCCATTGGTCCACACCAGTCACCTGGTACCGCTTGCCTGGTGTGATCAGATTGATCAGATTGATCACTGTGACTGGTGTGGTCATGCGCAGCACAAAAGGAAGATTGAAGGAGATTCAAGGAGATTCAAGGAGATTGAAGGACTCCTGCAGAACTACAATCAAGTGGAATATAATAATAATAATATTGACATTGACACTATTGACATTTATACCAAGTAAGTATCGTATCACTCAAATATCAAACTTCTGGTCCCACGAGTCCAGTTTCATGGTGCCGTTCTTGGCGAGGTTGAGGTGCATCTTGAAGGCGTCCATGAGCAGGTGGGGCTCGTGGAGGGACTTTGTCTTGAGCGCGTAGTGCTCGGCCCTGTTCAGGTAGTCCAGCAGCTGGTCGACGTAGTCTGGGTGCGCAGCGTTCTTGATGATCACTCTCGAGCGCTCCTTTGGCGAGAGGCCTCTGAGGTCTGCGAGCCCAGCGTCCGTCACAATCACGTCGAGGTCGTGCTCCGTCTGGTCAATGTGCGACGCAAAGGGGACGACACACGAGATCCCAGTTGGGTCTGTCTTTGACTTTCTTGCGGCTGGTGTGTGCATGATGGAGATTTTGGCGTTTCTCAAAAAGTCACCAGAGCCCCCAATGCCAT
This sequence comes from Liangdongia dendrica, assembly GCA_030570475.1. Lineage (NCBI taxonomy): Eukaryota > Fungi > Ascomycota > Saccharomycetes > Phaffomycetales > Wickerhamomycetaceae > Liangdongia > Liangdongia dendrica. Next base: position 1,174 of record JAJLVY010000271.1, read on the forward strand.
GGAGCATCTTGGACCCAGAGACACAGGTCGAGTTGGCGTGGCCGTAGATGTCAACCTCCACGGGCGTGTTCATCGCAATCACGCCCAGGCGTCTGATGATCTCTGGCGAGTTGGACACAACCTGCGATCTCAGACACAGCTTCTGCGAAAACACGTCCCAGTTGTCAAAGAACTTGTTGAACCCCTGCTCCGTCAGTCTGATGGACGTGGCCGTCGCGTAGTCCAGCGACCCGTTCTCAAACAGGTCGAGGAACGAGTCCTGGAGCACCTCCGTCCACACAGTCAGGTGCTTGAACTGGGCGTCAGCCAGCCCTTCGATGATCGCGTTGGCAACGTTACCAATACCAGACTGGAGCGGGTGTAAGTTTGGAGGCAGTCTGCCCGCCTTCACCTCCGCCTTGAAGAAGTCAATCAAATGGCCCGCAATTGTTCTCGACATCTCGTCTGAAGGCGTGTTTGGAGGCACCTTGTCCCTCGTGCTCGACTCCACAATGGCAACCACGCGCGCTGGGTCCACAGGGATCGCAGTGACACCGGACTTGTGGTCAGGCGCAGTGTATGGCAATGGTGGTCTGTTTGGCGGGTTGATTGGCATGTCAATGTCGTGCAGCCCTTCAAACGACGGGGTCTTGGTGTTCACCTCGATGATCACCTTGTCGCTCACAGAGATCATCTCTGGCGACGCGCCCACCGCTGGGCCTGGGATGATTGCACCCGTCTCGTCAATCGCAGTGGCCTCGATGATGGTGTAGTCGAGCAGGTTGTTCTCCTTCTCCCTGAAATAGAACCCGTACGTCAGGTCCTGCGCAAACATCGACAGGTGCTTGTCAAAGAACTGGATGTGCCCGTCGTTGATCCCGTTCGCAATGGGTCTGCCCACCTGGTGCGGAGCGCGCTTGATGATCATGTCGTTGGCGGCCCATCTCGACTCTTCAGGACCGGCAGAGGCACCGACAAACAGGTTGAATCTCAGCTTCCCTTGGAGATTGTTGTCCTCAACGTGCTGTGCAAGCGCATCTGGGATAACCTTAGGGGCACCAACACCTGTGAAGCCCGACCAGCCCAGGTACTGCCCGTTCTTGAACAGCTCGACGCACTCCTCTGGTGTTCTCAGCTTTTGGAGGTATGGGGCGTATCTCACTCTCTGCTTGAGGATTTGTGACATGTTCTATATTATATTCTATATTATATAATCTATAATATATAATCTGTATGATATAATCTGTATGATATAATCTATTAATATGATACGATTACACCAAGGAATGACTAGAGGGGAAGACGGGTGCCCTTTATATATACTTTGGTGTATAGCAGAGCTGTGGAGAGTTGAAGCTTGTGTTTTCGTTTTTCGAGCTCTCGCGCTGCCTGATAGTGAAGGGGCGGGTCTCGCATGGGTCTCGTGTGGGTCTCGTATGGGCAGCAGTTACAGTGGAACTCGACCACCACAGCAGTGCTTAGACCGGTGTGTCACAGGGGCCTGGGGACTGGTCTCTGGCTGTAAGGAAGGGGCCAGCACTCAACAGCTCAACAGAGGGCTCCTGCTAGCGGGGGGGAAATTACACTGAATACACTGAATAGGAGTTATTACGGAAGGTACTGGTACTGGTACTACTATACTATATACTAACTAGTATGGTACCACATCAATTGTATCCATTCCATCCATTGTAACCATTGTAACCATTGTATCCATTGTATCCATTGTATCCATTGTATCCCAAGTGCCCTCAGACTCGCATCCAGAGCTCCTCCATGCGGGCCCGATTCTGGCTTCGGTTCTGGCTTTGCAGGGGAGATTTAAACATTAGGTATTAGGTACTAGGTATAACACTAGGTATAACACTAGGTATAACACTAGGAATAACACTAGTTACACTAGGAACACTAGCTACTTCCAGTAGGTACTAGCAATACAACAATGAATGACCAATCACAGAACAGTAGGAGTGCGATGCGTAAGCACAATGCGAAGCGTGAGCACAATTCTCGGTTGCAGTGATGCTTTAATCTTCAACTTGGGATGACTATTATTGGGATGGATGGCAGCATTCCAAACAAGAATACAAGAATACAAGAATACAAGAATACATGTCTATCAAAGCTATCAAAGCTATCAAAGCTATCGAAGCTATCAAAGCTATCGAAGCTAATACCTTATTAATACCTAGTATAGTCCCCCTTGACACCATCAAGAGCAAGAGGTTACATGTATGACTAAGTGATTAGGTAATACTTCTGCATATTCTTACATGTCTATATGTCTATATTATACATCTCCATCACACTCCCAGGAACCTCTGGAAATTCGCAACATAGTCTGCTTGACTCGGACCCAACGCTGCTACAACCTTGCGCACATACTCACCGGCACTGTACTCCTCAACATCAATGGGTAAATCGCTTTCCACCAGCACCCTCTCCTCTCCAACACTAGCAACAATATCTCTCAGTATACCCTCATTATTATTGCCCCTTGTAGATGATGTTGCCGCAGCATTCAGAATATATGACAATGACACGTACACATTGATCGTATCCAGCCTCGTAAACAGATTCAGCGTGTCTATAGAGCCCGTGTACGAGTGCAGCATCACATTGATACCACCACCACCACCACCACCACTATTCTTTTTGCCATGCTTCCTCACAGAATCATACAAAACACCACCGCTCTTGACATTGTGAACAGACACACCGTGCCCATGCGCAACAGCATACGCTAGCTGGTGCTCAAACACCGCCCTCTGGTGCGCCATGCTCGTCTTGTAGCGGCTCAGCACAGTCTCGCTCCTGCCGGTATAGTACCCATTCGATGGGATTCGAAACAGCTTGTCCAGGCCTATTTCTCCTATAACTATCCTCCTGTTCTCTCCCTTTGTCTCCTGCTGATACTGTGCAATGCACCCCTGCAGTTTCTCAAAGTGCTGCTTGAACGGTATTGGCTCTGGCAGTGCACTAATCATCTCAGCATCAACCTGCGTATTAAACACCTTGTCGTAGTGCTCCTGCTTGGAAACAGCACCGGCATCGGCAAATGTAAACAGATGGGCATACCAAGGGTGCACCCCGAACGCTGGCACTATGTTGTCATGCGCCACTGCCAGCTCCAGCACTGCTTCGTAGTCAACGTGGTTGGTGCTCATGAGACAGTAAACACCCTCTGCCTCGATATGGACCCTAGTCCTAGCGACACCACCTGAACCGGACACAGAGGCACTCAGGTGGCAGTGGGCGTCTGCAAACATAAACATTACACCCATGGATAGATACACTGATAACTCAAGAAATCACGAAATCTCTAACTCTCTAACGTTCAGTTAAGTTTTCCAGATCGATATATATCTCTTTCTCTAAAAAGATGGGGTTCCAAAAAAAAAAAAAAAAAAAAACCAGACACAATTCTCACATCAACAAACAAAAACACTACAAAACAGATACAAGAAGAAGACGAAGAAGAAGAAGAAGAAGAATATAGATGAAGGTCATTGTCGCATCTTTGTTCTTGCCATACACAGTCGAGTTCCAGCTCCCAGGGCAGGACGCTGAGCACACCATCCAGCAATTGGCCCAGAAGCTACCAATCACAATCCCCAAACAGCGCTCATCCTCTATAAACGCCTCCCAGCAGCCAAAGCCTTTCTTCAAGCAGCCAACTGCAAACTCGTCCGTCGAGGAGTTCTTCTTGGGATTACCAACTGCTCCTGCTTCTGCTACTCTACATGACATCACCAATAATAATAATAATAATAATGACAATAATAATGACACTAAAAAAGATTGCACAGCTAAAGATACAAATACATCAGTACCAACTCATCCTCTTCCTCCAACACCAACACCAACACAACCACAACCACAACTCTTATCAAACCCAACAATCTTTCTACAGGACCTAGAGAGAAACTTATCCCGCTCAAATATACAACTATCAGTCACTACTCCCGTCCAATCAACTACAGCAGTATCAAATATAAATGTAAATGCCTCCTCTTCGTCTTCTGCTGCTTCCACCACCACCACCACCACTACTACTACTACTACTACTGCAATAGATCCACAGCACCAATCAACTGGAGGTACAAACACAAAGAAAGTCTTTTACGCAAACCCACAAGCTGCAATGTCATCATCATCTTCATCATCATCATTTATCCCCAAATCAAGAGTCATCGCCCAGCATTCCCACTCGGTCGTTGAGAGCTTGAATAAAAACTCTAAAAGATTCGAAATTGGCTTGCCCAGCTTGAAAAGAATAGCGGTAACTGCTGCTGCTACTGCTGCTACTACTAATGCTACTAACACTACTAACACTGCTGCTACTACTAATACTAAAACTACTAAAACTACTAAACCCCTTCCTATCCATTGTACAGCTGAGAAAACTACAGAAATAATAGTTAACCAACTGGACTTGGATGATGACCATGATAATGGCAGAGAGTCGCTCCAAATACCCAAGTTTGGTGGCTTCTCAAAGGAAAACATATTGCATCTCCAGGATGTTGGTATCTTTGACAGGGCTCCATTCCAAATCGTTGAATACGCTAAAGGTAATGGTGGCTTGAAAAATGCAATCAACTACTCAAGTCTAGCTTCATCATCAACATCAACATCAACATCAGCAAAACAATACACTTGGTTGGGCACAATCGGTATCCCAACAGATGAATTATCAGACAAGACTAAAGCCAAAATAACAGCTTCCTTGCAGAAACATCACTGTGAATCGGTCCTACCAAATGACTTCACCTTCCAAGGTGCATACAAAAACTTCTGCAAACAGATCTTGTGGCCATCCTTGCACTACCAAATCCCTGATAACCCAAACTCCAAGGCTTTTGAAGACCATTCTTGGGACTACTACAAATCCCTAAACCAGCTCTTTGCTGACAAAATCGTGGACATATATAACGACGGCGATGTCATCTGGATCCATGACTACCATCTACTACTCGTCCCTTCAATGGTTAGAGCAAAACTACCAGACGCAAAAATTGGCTTCTTTTTACACGTTTCTTTCCCATCAAGTGAAGTGTTTAGATGCTTTGCACAAAGAGAAAACTTGCTTAAAGGTGTCTTGGGCGCAAACGCAATATCCTTCCAAACAGAAGAGTACGTCAGACATTTCCAACAAACGTGTAACAAGTTGCTCTTGGCTGACATTGCCGATAATGAAATCAGATTTAAAGGTTCCACAGTAAAAGTGTCCTCTGAACCTGTGGGCATTCATGCAAACAAGTTGATTAATCTCCAGAAAACTGAGGCCATTAAAGACTGGAGAAACCTCATTAGAGAAAAATGGGGAGACAAGAAATTGATCGTTGGTAGAGATAAATTTGATAGAATAAGAGGTGTCAAGCAGAAACTATTGGCTTATGAAACTTTTTTGAAACAACACCCAGAGTACATCGACTCAACAGTCCTAATCCAGGTGTGTCTCAAATCAAGCTCAACAGACCCAAACCTCGAGTCAGAAATCATTGGCCTCGTTGATAGAATTAACTCGCTAAGTCCAAACATCTCAACAACCCAACCAGTTGTGTTCTTACACCAAGATATCGATTTCAGCCAATACGTTGCCCTCATCTCTGAAGCTGATTTGTTAATCGTCACTTCAATGAGAGAAGGCATGAATCTAACATGCCACGAGTTCATCGTTGCTACAAATGAAAAGAAATCTCCATTGATCCTAAGTGAATTCACCGGCTCTGCATCTGTATTCACCAAAGGTGCAATCTTGGTCAACCCATGGAATATCAAACAAGTTGCAAACTCGTTGAAATTGGCATTGACTGAGTCACCAATAGAGAAGGAGGCGAATTGGAAAACTTTGTATGGCATCGTCACTAAACAAGACTCACACTACTGGGTTGAATCTTGCTTGCAGTTTATCGAAACTTCATGGAAATCTCAGCATGAGCGTGAAACTTATACAACTTTGAAATTGGCCGATTTCACAAGAGATTACCAAGATTCTCAGGGCAGGCTATTCATTATCCACCTTGACAGAATCCCAACTGAAAGAATGCTGTCCATCTTGAATGACTTGTCTTCGTACCATAACGACATTTACATATTGTCGAGCTACACAAGAATTGATCTGGAGAGATTGTATCGCCGTGTCCCAAGACTTGGCTTGATTGCTGAAAATGGTGGATATTTGAAAATTGTCAATGGGAGTTGGATCGGCATTGTAGACTCAAATACATCTCGGAATTGGCTAGAGTCTACTTTCAAAGTGGCAATGTCGTTTGCTGAAAGATTGCCGGGGTCTTATGTTGAAGTGGATGAGTGTACTCTAAAGTTCCATACTGAGCAGGTTGAAGATTTGGAACGTAAATCAAATAGCATTGGTGATTTGATTTCCCATGTTAACAACATGGATAATAACATTCATGCAACATTGATCCAAAACACAGTCATTGTTCAGGAAACGGATCTGGCATTGAAATCAATTAAATTCTTGTTGAACTATTTAATGGAAACTGGTGATTTGGCAAACGCGGTGGTTTTGTCTCCAAGTTCTCCAACTTCATTTGGGAAACCATCACAATTAAACTTTAAGTCACAACAACAATTGCCTAAGAAAGTGGACTTCTTGACTGTTGCTGGTAGTTCAAACTTGATTTTGGAACCAATCTTTGAATTCGCAAATGACATCAATGCGATTGAAAATGTTTACACTATTGCTTTTAGTGGAGAGGTTAGTAATGCCAAAGAGCATGTTGAAGGTTTGAATGAGTTGTTTACTGTGTTGAAGTATTTTGATTGAGAACAACTACATGTATAAAATATTATTTTAATAAACTTTTAAGAATTGAACGTTGGAATTTGGATAAATGTGTATCATATTATTAATTTAACTGTAACTAAATCTGTTGACTCTCTTTACCAATTATACTCAGCTCCCTCAAATCTTTGGAATCCTCATCAGTCAAACGATCATATGCATTCCAGACTTTTAAGAACTCTGAGTATTCAATCTTCCCATTAGGTCTATTCACCATCCAATTCGTTTCTTTCACTCGTTTATGGCGCTCTCTATCAGCTTCTATTCTGCTTGTAATTTGTTCTTTTGTGAATCCTGAACCATGACCATTCTTATTACTCTCATCAGCATCTTCCATATTATCCCCGTCAAGGTGACTGATTCTATTTAAAATACCTTGCTCTTTGGATTTGATTAATAACTTCCAAGACTGTTTGAATGGATCGCTTTCATCCTCTGTGTTGTTGTTGTTGTTGTTATTCTGTTCTTCATCTTTGTAATTATCTATGCCCAATGTTTTATACTGCTCCCTCAAATCCGTATTCTCATCCCCATAATGATGTTCAAACTTGGCCAATATATCATAAGCATTGTTCATATTGATCAGGTTCCCATTGGGTATAACTTTCTTCAAGAGTACAGGGAAATCAGACTTAAGATTCTTTAAATATGGCACATCAAGCAGCTCAATATTCGCAGGCCTCGTGCTAGACAAATGCGATACCAGATGTTCAACAAAGTACAGCACATTGATCTTGGCGTTCAAATCTAAACGGTCCAATACTTCCAAGATGCAAGAGTGGAAATCTTCAGACAGTTCCTTGTGTTTTATGGCGAACGAGGTTGTCTTGTTCATCATCACTGAAGATGGGTTTAGTGATTCAAGCAGTTGAATGAACTGGAGTCGGGCTTCGAATGGGTCCATCCTAGTCAAGTTTGTCAGGCTGTCGTATGAACTGGTTCGACTGCTGCTTTGCTACTGCTGCTGCTGCTTCTTCTTCTTCTTCTTTAATCATTGAAAGTTTGTGCTTGAATTCCGGTCACTATATCTGGATTCCGAGGGTGTATTCTTATAGAACACACAAATCAACAATACAGAAGTTTTGAATTGAACTGTTGTCTATCGAGTGTGTGTATCTGTTTACTGGGAGTATTTACAGAGTCTATGGAGTATCCTGTTTTTCTTGTTTTAAACCGTTACGTTTGGATCGAAGATCTCCACTTGTTCAACTGAAAATCCCAAAAGAGAAACTGAGATGGTATCCGAAGTACTAAATAGCACTGTTTATCCCTCTGTGGATATTTCGGCACACGTTACTCCTTGGGCAGTTATTTTACACCCAATCCATGTGCTATATGTGGTTCTTTACAAGAGTGGTGGGGCTGGCTTAGGCCGATTTCGACTCTATCAATTCACACTATCCAAGGCACATGACACATAAACCTGATTATATTGTTCTGTATTGGCATTGTGCTTCAAGTAACAACTCAACTCAGGCTTATTCTAACTGATACTCACACCTGGGATTCCAACATCTAACATTCTTTATTAAAGGATACTCTGAAATTGAGTTTCCAGGTGTGTCTATTGGTTTAAGTGAATAGCATACGGGGTACTTCTTGGTCTCAAGGTGTGATTAACCCCAATAGTCATATTGTTCCTAAACAAAAAAGGAAAACGGGGCAGTTACAACTAAACTATAACACTAAGGAGACCGATGTAATGGGTCCTTGTTTCGTCTCAACAAGTATATAAAAGGTGTATATTTTCCTATTTCACCCTGCTTTATTGAATGGTTAACGTCAAAAACAACAATGTCAAAAGTCGCTTTAGTTACAGGTGCTGCACAAGGTATTGGCAAGGCAATTGCTTTACAATTGGCTAAAGATGGTTATAACATCACCATTGCCGACTTGCCAAACCAAAAGGCCAAGGCTCAAGATACAATCGCGGAAATCTCCAAACTAGGTAAACAATCTGTTTTTGTTGAAACCAATACTTCCGATCGTTCTTCTGTCTTTAACGCAGTTGATTCAGCTGCTCAGAAGTTTGGTCGATTTGACACCATTGTTAACAATGCAGGTATTTGTCAAATCTCTCCTTTGTTGGAAGTTACTCCGGAACAGTTTGAAAGTATCAGCAACATCAACGTTGGTGGTGTCTTGTGGGGTATACAAGCTGCTGCTGAAAAGTTCAAGGAGCAGAAACAGCCAGGTAAGATCATCAGTGCCTGTAGCATTGCAGGTCAGGTTTCAATGCCTATGTTGGGAGTGTACTCCTCTACAAAGTTTTCGGTCAAAGCTATCACACAAGCTGCAGCTAGAGAGTTGGCTCCAGATAACATCACTGTCAATGCCTATTGCCCAGGTATTGTCCTAACACCAATGTGGGACTTGATTGATGAAAAGCTTAGTGCAATTACTGGAACTCCAAAGGGTGAGAATCTTCAAAAGTACATCAAGCAAATCGCCCTAGGTCGTGGTCAAGAAGCTAGTGATGTGGCCAATTTGGTTAGTTTCCTGGCCAGTACAAAGGCAGACTATATCACTGGACAAGCAATCGTTACAGATGGTGGGTTTTTGTGTCAATAAGTGACTAATTATATGTTGGTATTTAATTGATATTGTGAATATGCAGGTTAATGCACAAGTGAAAATACTGTTGATTAATGGTGGTCAACAAGAAATGTAGTTATATAATACCACCACCAGCGTGAGCAAATACAACATTCAGTAAATAAAGGTAGTGTTGTTACCATTGTACTTTTCATTCTTGCCTCTCAAAACATTAGCTTATTATGTGGTGGCTCTCGCTTCGTTGACCTCAAATCGGATAAAAGAAATATCTGTATAAAAGAAGTTTATAATCCAACACAAACCATTAACCAGAAAACAGCATGATATGTTATAACATTTCCCTCAGCATAAAACGTCTATAGCAACAATTACAAGAGAAGAGGAAGTTGAAAAGCTTGTTAGTACTCTGAACCTAAAGGCGTTGAAATTATCCATCGATGTTTCGGATAGGGTCAAAGGTGGATTTGAAAGAGATGACTTTTCAGATGCTTTGCCAGAAAACACCAAATTGAGATTCTTCAAACATGATGTTAATCTGTCTAAAGGTTATACAGAATTTCCCTTGTCCGCTGAAATTCCATTGTACATTGACGAAGCAAAGAAACACTGAACATGAATACATCCCAAGGGGTAAGAATGCAGACCCTGAAAAGAAGACTTTGTTCAATAAGGTCAAAGAGGTTCGTCATTTGAACAAGTATGTCGGTACTTAACTAGTTGGTGTTCAGCTGGCAGACTTGAACGAAAAGGAGCTGGATGAGTTGGCCCTGCTGATTGCTGAAAGGGTTGTTGTGTTCTTGAGAGATCAAGATCTATCTCCACAAAAACAGCTTAAAATTGGTCAGTTCTTTGGAAAAGTTGAAGTGCATCCTCAACTACCACATATTCCAGGTTATCCAGGGGCTCAACTAATTTGGAAAGAATTGTTGAGATGTTGAGAAATAATCCTGAAAGATACAAATTCAGAAGAATCTGATTTAATTTTAAAGTACTTGTTGGATGTTTATGAAAAGAATTTGGATATTCAGGTTCGTTTCAAGTGGGGTAGTACTTGCGAAGGCCATGGTGTTTCTGCTCTATGGGATAACAGAATCAGTCAACACAATGCAATTTGGGATTATGATTCTAATAATGAGAGACATAGTATCAGAGTTAGTTCCCTAGCTGAAGTTCCATACTATGATCCAAACTCTAAAAGTCAAAGAGAGGCTTTGGGGTTACCATTATAACATGTTTATTTATTTAATTTAATATCTATTGACATCCTTTTTCACTTTTCGCCTTCTTGGTATAGCAAAGCATCATTCCAGAAGTTCACTTCAAGAGTGGTCACATCACTAAATATTTTGATCAATTTCAAGGTCTTTTCCATATCAATCCCAACAGAGTGTTGTTCAAGAGTTTCTTTGCCCAATATTGTAGCCTTGTGATAGTCCTCAGTTCTATAGTCATTCAACCAGTCTTGGTACTCTAAATCATCGGTTTCAGTTTCAACATTCTTAGCAGCAGCTCTGTATCCAAATAGACATGGAGCCAGTGCAACCTGGATATCTAACCAATCACCAGTCTTGGCAACATTTGTCAAGTAATCAGCATATTCTCTGCAAGCACCACTCTTCTTGATTGCAGATAGGTCAGTAATGCCATGCTTGCCCAACTTGGCTGTGTGATGGGTCATCTCACGAGAAATTGAAGCCAATATGCCACTTTCCCTTTCAATACAGTCCATATCTGGTGCAACACTAGCAGCTAAAGAATGCACACGAGCATAGTTTAACAAATATGCATAGTCTTGTTTCAAGTAGTGAATAAACTTGTACTTTTGTAGTTTTCCGGTTGCCAAAGTAGACACAAATGGGTGGTGTGTATACACATTCCATTGTGGAGCAACAGTTGGGTGGTTAATTAAGAATTCAGTGAAATGGCCTTCTTGAAATAATCCCTTGTTTGGAACTGTAGTTGATGGTGTTGGGACAATGTGATAAACATGATTTAGTGGGCCATTACCATGACCAATCTTCACTGTGGTCGAAATAGCACCACGAACATATCTGATTGCAGATTCAACAGCAGATTTCAGCTGATAACCATTTGCAATATTAGCAGCAATTGATGAAGCTAGAGTACAACCAGTACCATGTGTGTTTTCTGAAATGATATAGTCAGCTTTGTAAACAGTGTAGGAGTCGTCTAAAGAAGAATACAAAACATCAGTCAAGTAACACTCAGAACCAGCCTCAGCTTTGGCCCCCGCACTGTTCCATGGCATATGGCCACCTTTGACTAAGACATTCACAGAGCCTGTCTTCTGGTAAATAATTTTGGCAGCCTTCTTCATACAATCCAAAGAGGTGAATTCAAAATCTTGGTTCAATAGTCTTAAAATAGCATGTGCTTCAATAGTATTTGGGGTAACAAGAGTTGCCTTTCTAAACAATTTTTCCAAACTGTGAATTAATGCTTCTTCGGCAGCCAATTCAGCACCAGATGTTGCAACAAGAACAGGGTCCACAATCAATGGCTTGCCGGTGTGGTATTTTACTAGTGACTTTTCCAGTAAATCGATGGCAGTTACGGTCAGTAACCCAGTCTTGACAACATCGATATCAACATCAGTGAAGTCTGCTTCCAAGATCTTGTCCAAAAACTCGCTTGGTGTTTCTAGAATGCCAAAGACCCCTGTAGTGTTTTGTGCAGTCAATACTGCAATGGCAGTCAATGCGTAGGCCCCGTTAGC